>CM035190.1:4855524-4867813 GCA_020233015.1 Callinectes sapidus | reverse complement strand
AGAGAGAGAGAGAGAGAGAGGAGACAATGAACACAGATGAAGTCAAATTAGCTCAAGGCAGAATAAGTTAGGTTAGGTTAGGGACAACAGGTCGACTGGTGTTTTGACTTGTTCTTTTTTCATGTTCCCTTGTGGCGGCGCTATTAGATGAAGAGGAAGAAATTAGCTTCGATTAGGTTAGGTTAGGGAGAGGCAATAAGTTAGCTGCTGTTCATCCCTTCCTTTCAGTTCTTTTCTGTTGGCTAATCAGATGAAGAAGGTGAGGGGAGCAACAAGTCAGCTGTTGTTCGTCCCTTCCTTTAAGTTCCCTTGTGTGCACTAATAATCAGATGAAGAAGATTAGGAGGAGCAACAAATCAGCTGCTGTTGGTCCCTTCCTTTAAGTTCCCTTGTGTGCACTAATAATCAGATCAAGAAGATTAGGAGGAGCAACAAGTCAGCTGCTGTTGGTCCCTTCCTTTAAGTTCCCTTGTGTCCACTAATAATCAGATCAAGAAGATTAGGAGGAGCAACAAGTCAGCTGCTGTTGGTCCCTTCCTTTAAGTTCTTTGGTGTGCGCTAATGAGGGGAAGACGAGTGAGGGGTTTGCTATCAGGTGAGTCTGAGGAACAGGCGGTCATTAGCAGGTTCTTATGATAATGGCTTACAGAAGTTCCTGGCGTTTTCTTATCTCGCCGTGCTCTTGTTTCTGTTTATTTTACTTCCCCTCGCCTCGCAGCTGTCTTGTCTCGTAACACCGTTTTCTTTCGCTTCTCTTTCTTGCCTCAAATTCTGCGTCTGTTTTCGTGTTTTCGTGCTTTCATCTCGTCTCGTCTCTCTCTCTCTCTCTCTCTCTCTCTCTCTCTCTCTCTCTCTCTCTCTCTCTCTCTCTCTCTCTCTCGTCAGTGACACAAGAGCAAGTTCATCCATTGGCCTACTTCCATTAATTTTGTGCGAGTAGCACCGCTTGGTTAAAAAAAAGTAGTGAGAGTGTGTGGTAGGGAGTAGCCGGTCTCCTCCTCCTCCTCCTCCTTCCTCTCACCACCTCCTCCTCCTCCTCCTTCCTCTCACCACCTCCTCCTCCTCCTCTTCCTTTCACCTCCTCCTCCTCCTCCTCCTCCTCCTCCTCTTCCTTCCTCTCACCTCCTCTTTCTCCTCTCACCTCCACCTCCTCCTCCTCCTCTCGCCTCCACCTCCTCCTCCTCCTCTCGCCTCCTCATCCTCCTCCTCGCCTCACAATGGCTCGGTGCCAGCACTACCCTGCCAGGAATAACCATCCGTCATGCCCACCCTCACACCCTCGCCGCGCTCCCTACCCCACCATCCTCGCGTCGGAAATCACGCACCCTTTCTAGTGGTTATTTTGGTTATTCTAATGGCTGAAGTGTGTGTGTGTGTGTGTGTGTGTGTGTGTGTGTGTGTGTGTGTGTGTGTGTGCGTGTGTGTGTGTGTGTGTGTGTGGAGAAAGGGGCTTCATAACATGCCGCCTCAGTCTTTTCTCTTTCCACACACACACACACACATACACACACACACACACACACACACACACACACACACACACACACACACACACAAGGGAAGAATATTCATGATATTTTTTGACAAAACTTAATCGGTGAACTTGTACAATTTAATGAGAGAGAGAGAGAGAGAGAGAGAGAGAGAGAGAGAGAGAGAGAGAGAGAGAGAGAGAGAGTTCGAAAGCGGTATCTATAACATTAACTGCGAAGGTGACCTGTTGAGTATCCTTCATAAGTGTCAATGTCTTAAGAGGAGGAGAGACGAAAAAATTAAATAATGTAGACGCAAGTTTTTTTTTAAGATGACAGAGGGATGGCAGAGGGAGACAGTCACCTCCAACTGCCTGTCAATACTTGGTCACTATCAATCACAACCTTCGGGAAGAAAAGCCAATACGTTCCCCACTACAGTACAGTATGTCAGTCACGTTAATTAAGCACACCGTGAAGTTTGGCCACGCTCTCTCTTTATATATATATATATATATATATATATATATATATTTTTTTTTTTTTCTGGTATAAATAATCAAGTGTAAGCTATCCAATTTTCTCATTAGACATTTATTATAAAGGAATGTTGACGTTTTCTTCGTTAAGTAATTGTTAAGTGTATTGGGTGGGCTTCTTTCTTTGTTTATGTTGTAAGTTCTTCATGACAGTGGTTACAAATGAATGAATACACTTTTTTCCTTTACTTTAATCTGCAAGTTTTCATAAGACTTTTTATTAATCACTGGTGGCTCTTTTTTACGTTTAGCTTAATTTTGCATGTATTCGTTTAGCACATGAATGTCTCCTGACGGCTGTGGCATCGACTGCACATGTCTTGATCGTATTCGTGTTGTACGTAATAGTATGACGTGATGCATCCGCGTGTCTGGCTATAATGTACGTCCTCCGTCGAGCGAGAGCCTCACTCCTACATAATAGGCGTGATCTTAGCGCACTGTAGTAAATTATGTCTGTCTCGTATCGCCTCGTGCTTAGCTAAACAAACACGTGCCCAATAGGGGGATTCGACATAGACCTACTGATTTAAAGTCTCAGTGTACTGATCCCGACACAAGTAAATCCAACTGCTCTATGATCCTTTCTCCGAGGTACATGAATGTCAAGGTGAAGTTCCTATACAGATTCTTAGACCGTGGTTCACCCTTTTCTTTGCGTCTTGTTTAGGCGAGCTGGCAATGTTGTGGCCTGCGTCTCCCTCCCCGTGCCAAGACGGGGATGTACTTTGTGGCGTGACGCTAGGCATCTGTGTAGGCTAAAGGCACGAGAACACTTGACAGCCCATGATAAGACAAGAACGAGGACATGCGACAAACTATGCTTTTTACGTGCATGGTTCTGGGGAATGCTATATGTATGCAAGGCTAGATTTTTTTTATATTTAGGCTATTTTCTTTAGGCGCTTTTTTTAGCTCTGGATGTGCACGTTCCCTTTAGAGATAAGAAGGAACCTCCTGTAAAGCCGGAGAAGAAAAAGGGATAAGTTAATGCTCTTGAGAACCATTTGAAGGGATCAGTAAGAGAGTACCTGGATTGACTTGTCTCGGTGACTGACGGAGCTTGTGCAGGACGGTACCTTTGACTTGTGACTGGTGTGTTTCTGGCAGCAGTGTGCCGCGTGTGCTTGTTTGTGGCCTCTTATTCCGGGCTCAAGGGTTTGCGCTCCCCTGAGAAGTGTGACGCATTGCTTACTGCCCATGTATTCTTACGAGCACTAAGCAATGGCTCACCGGTCCAGGGCTCACGAGATCTGAACGTTGCAAAGGTGTATATCTTAATACCTCTTGATAATCCAAGTGTGCATGAGTGTGTGTGTGTGTGTGTGTGTGTGTGTGTGTGTGTGTGTGTGTGTGTGTGTGTGTGTGTGTGTGTGTGTGTGTGTGTGTGTGTGTGCGTGCGTGCGTGTGTGTGTGTGTGTGTGTGTGTGTGTGTGTGTGTGCGTGCGTGTGTGTGCGTGAGTACGTGAGTGGTGGCGTGTGGTGCCGTGGTGTTGAGATGAGCGCCTATCACCACCACCGCCACCACCACTACCCTGTCATAGTGGCGGCATGAAGGCCCGCACGCTGCCACTGCCACAAGCAAGCACTGGCGGTCCAGTGCCGCTGCTTCAGGTGCTGGAGCTGTCGCTGGAGCTGACTAACCCACATCCTTGGGTGTGCCTCCACCCGCCCCACCCTCATCCAGACTGCACGTGACACATCCCACAGTGCTCCCTGCTCGTACACTAACACACTAATCCCACTGCTTGTATAACCACTCCAGTATCTGTGTCTGTCTGTCTGTCCGTCTGTCTATCTGTGTCTGGAGCCTCATAACTCGTTTTTCTTCCTTTTGGCTGTTGCATGGACCTCATAGAGGGAGTCTACCAGACGTCTTTTTTTTGGACGGAGGAATTCCTCTTTTTTTGGTTAAATAAAGCACTTTTTTGCTTTTTTCCAATTAAATAATTAATACTTTTTTGTCTCGGCTTGAAATTGAATAACAAGAGAATCTGGTGGTCCATTTGTTAAAAGTAAGTGCATGTGAGTTGTCACGGCTTTGTGAGAGATAGGAGGGCGGGCTGGCGGGAGGGAGGGAGGGAGGAGGTAGGATGTGGCCACATGCTGCTTGGTTTTGACGTGGACTGCCTAGAAGTAAGAAGTCATAAAGTCATTTGTAAAGTTCCCCCTGTAAAGCATGACTATCCCACCCCTCTTGGGATGGTTATTAATTGGGAATTTCTTCTTTTCCCCCGTCCCTCTTTTTTTTTTCTTTTTTTCTGTCTGGTACGGTCCTTCCCCTCTCCTTTTCTTCCTTAATTCCTCCTCCTCTTCCTTGTCCTTTTTCTCCTTCTCCTCTACCTCCTCCTCCTCCTCCTCGTCGTCCTGCTGCTCCTCTTCCTCATCCTCCTCCTTCCTCGGCTTCGCATCCCTTTGACTCTCGCTTCATCCAACATCACACATAACAAATACACGCTGATTCACCGGGGGACGTCATTGTTGTTGTTGTTGTTGTTGTTGTTGTTGTTGTTGTTGTTGTTGTTGTTGTTGTTGCTGTTGTTGTTTTCTCTCATTGTCACGCCATTCCTGTTACATCTTCATTCTTTTTTTTCATTTTTCTCACCTCGATTCACATGGTTTGTAATTGGTTCTACCATTAATGTGTGTGTGTGTGTGTGTGTGTGTGTGTGTGTGTGTGTGTGTGTGTGTGTGTGTGTGTGTGTGGTGTGTGTGTGTGTGTGTGTGCCGCATCACAACTATTCACTTCCACAAATCAAACATATTCCTTCAACACTATCACTGGCCACACACCATAATGTTTAAATCTAAATCTATGTGTGATACCAACTTGATTTTCTACTACTGCACTTGTCACCCATTCTCTCTCTCTCTCTCTCTCTCTCTCTCTCTCTCTCTCTCTCTCTCTCTCTCTCTCTCTCTCTCTCTCTCTCTCTCTCTCTCTCTCTCTCCTTGGACGCATAATTAATTCATTGACAACATTATTACTGCACTTACTGTATGGATGTGTGTGTGTGTGTGTGTGTGTGTGTGTGTGTGTGTGTGTGTGTGTGTGTGTGTGTGTGTGTCACTGGTCCCTCATTACACTTCACGGGGCTTAGGTGGACCGTTCTTGTGGCCGCCGCCCAAAAAGGTGGAGACGGGGGAGGAGGGGCCCCGCACCCCGTCTTGGGCGCCTGCGGGTGCACCAGTTAATGTTCCTAAACCCAAGAAAATGGCTGGTCCTCTTCCTAAGAGACCTCCCCTCCTCCCCACTCCTCCACCTCCCAAAGATTACGATAGCATAGTCATACAGGCTTCCCCCTCCACCGCCGCCCAGCCTTCCGCTGATCCCAAAGCCCACCCCCTCGCTGCTTATGCTTCTGCACCCGCACCCGCACCCGCCCCTGCACCTGCACCCGCACCCGCACCCGCCCCTGCACCTGCCCCTGCACCCGCCCCTGCCCCAATCCCTGCTCCTAGCCCTGCATGCAAGCTTCCTGAAGCGAGCAAGGTACCTCAGCCGACGGTTAAGCCCGCCGCTAAGCCCGCTGGCTCTAATGCTATCCCAGGATTCAAGCCCGTGGCAGCTCCCAAGGCAACCTTCCAAAAGAATGGCCCTGTCCCGGGAGCTCCCTCGGTACTTGCTCCTGCTCCTATTCCTCCCCCCGCTTCCGTTCCTATCGTTAACTCTAACCTGGCTCCAGCTCCCAAGCCTCCAGCCGCAGCATTTGCACCAGTGCCAAAACCTGCAGCCCCCAAGCCCCCTGCTCCCACAGGCCCTGCTCCAGTATTGCCTAAGCCTACGGGTCTACCCAATCTGGGTGGTGGTGCCATGAAGGGCGTGGCCCAAACCAGCGGGCAGAAATCTGCCCCTCGCCGTGGCCGTGGAGTGATGAACCCCTCGAACAGCACCAGGATACCCATGTGTGCTGACTGTGGCCGCCAGATCAGGTTTGTGAGGCTGGGCCTGCGTGACGCCTTTCCTGTTTTGGGCATGTTCGTGTGTGTCTATCTGTTGTGACGTTTGTTGTCCCCTCCTTTCCCTGGTCAGGCACAGTGATGGCCGCCGCTACCACCAAAGACTACCCCTCCTGCCAGACCTGCAACACCCCCATCAGGTAACACTAACGTCTAACACTCCCTCCACCTGTCCCTCATTCCTGTCTTACCACCAGTTTATTACTACGGTTTTCTTGTAGATCTTAGTCTTAACCAACAAAATAACACTTGCATCATATGGTATAAGATATAACGTGTGTCAAGATTTGAAGACCAGTACGGCATTCAAAGAACACAGCTGGAAACTGAAGTTAGCATGATCCAGGTGTTAGCCACTGGAATGCTCTCACTCAGGACACTATAATATATTATATATATTATACCCTCACACACAGGCATGATATATGTATTCTGTTCTAAAGAGTATCATTTTTCCATCTGATCATAAACCATTTTACATTTTTATGGATGTTCACTGAATAAATTCGATTTGTAGTCTCATGATTTCATAAAAACAAGACCTTTATATATGTAATGAGCCAGAAATATGTACATTATCGATTATAGTTATCTGATATGGACAAAATCAACTAGTCTTTCCTTCAGTTATCATCGTCTTCCTTACTCAAGTACTCTGCAAATAATGATGTCATGGAAAAAGTATTACATGTCAATGATTAGTGATAATGTACACAAAAGAAGTGGAAATAAACAAGTGCCATAATGTTGCAACTCATCATCATATTATGGAATTGTACTTGAGTAAATTGATGAATTACAACTAAGCTTAAGCATCAGCATTAATGACAACTAAAGTTGCCTCAGATTAGACTGACAAAAGATTCTACACCGCTTGCCTCTTCTCTCCAAAAACTATCAGCAGGACATTTGCACTCAGTGTTCTTATCATTTCCCAAAGTTATTATTTGTTTTACATAGGATAATTCAATCATCTTATGAATTGAAACTGTCCTAAGCTCACTCGAAAACACCAACAGGAAAATATTATCAATATAAAAAAATCTGGACACAAACATATTTTTCACATAAAGCCACCCTTATGACAAGACACGCGCAGTCTACGGCGGCGCGTGTCCGCTGTCATAGCGGAGGGTTTATGGAAATATATTTGTTTCCACTTTATTATTTTCTTATTTACACGAATGGTCGATACTTTTATATCATTATTGTTTTCATATTGGCTTTTCGAAAATCAGCTTAGAGTAAGCCAAGTTTTAAAGTGACAAAAAACAGTGAAAAGAGAAAATTGGGAAGTAACAAAGACATCAAAAAAGCACCAATCAGATGTCCCGCCGAAAGGATGGTGGTGAGGAGGGGGGACGCAATTGGGAAGTGACTCAGCTTGTGGCGAATATCCTGTACTGTATCATTCATCCAAGATATAGGCTACTTTATGTAACACGGAAGAGGCAAACTGCTTACTATGATGTACATAAGGGAACACTATTAACAAGTTTCACCTTAGCCTCATCACATCTCAATCTCAGGCTTAATAATGAGTACAGGATTTAACTCTTCGTTCTCATTGTTCACTACAAACTCTCATTATTCAAATGTATTTAATAACTATATATATATATATATATATATATATATATATATATATATATATATATATATATATATATATATATATATATATATCAAACTGTATTCCATGCAGTTACCAACGTTATTTCACACACACACACACACACACACACACACACACACACACACCTTTGTATTTATATTTCCAGTGTAATAATTCAAACACTTGAACTGTACCTATATGTAAATTTAGTTAGGTATGAATCATACGTCATCCTTCATATATCAATATGGCACATTAATTTCCAGAAAGACTACAATACGAGGGCAAGCTGATCCAGACGCCGCGCCCTCCTGCCAGCCCCTGCCTCCCCCCCTTCGGGGTGCTGCTTAGTGCACTCGTAATGCTCTCGCCGTTTCCCACACTTTTTATATTAAAATGCTTTCATTAGATTGGTCTGTGAGCCTTGCCCTAAGCCGCCTCTCGAAATCTATCAAGAAAATATCAAAGTATTAATCCTTAAGATTAATAATGAAATCCGCAAACAAATTGTTTACATTAATCCTGAAGTTATCTGGTAACGCGCAGTGTCTTTACTCTCCAATGGCGTTTCAACAGCTGTCTGAGGGTTTATATCAACAATTCTGTTTCCACGATTCAAATTAAGGATTGATACTTCATAATTATTTTTCTTTTGGTATTTTTGAGAATTGGCTTAGGACAAGAGTTATTGAAAACACAAAAGTGTGAAATGGCATGAGGTTTGAGTGAATCAATCCACTGCCTCGCTGAAAGTGGGTGAGGCAGGAGGCGTGGCTTTTAGATCAGCTTCCACAATACTTCCTGACACTATTACTTCTAATGGTTTTAAAATGTGGTGTCTCAACGAATATTTTCCATCCGAGAGCTAGCTTTCATACTCCATTTAATACCTTGCTTTCAAAATTTACTACAACAGTTGAACCACAGTAAACAGTAAATACATAATTTTCAATCCTCAATACCAGAAATGAAGCCATGTTAAGTCATCTCTCATAGTGCATATAATGTACAGTACTTACCATGATACTAAAGCTCTGGTGTGCTGGCAGGGGTCCCTTCGTATCAGCGCTGGGCAAGACATGGTGCCCTGACCACTTCGTGTGCTCTACTGGCTCATGCCGCAAGGCCCTCATTGACATGGGCTTCGTGGAGGAGCAAGGAGCACTGCACTGTGAAGACTGTTACGAGAAGTACCTCGCCCCTATCTGTGGAAAGTGTGACAAGAGGGTGAAAGGAGTGAGTTCTACATACTCTTTGCAATTCTGTAACACTTAATAATCTGGGTATTCATCTATTTAGGTTGTAAACTGAGACTCATGATCTATTTGTATTAATATCATTTTTATATTTATTGATGTGTACTCATTTCTTATTTATATTAAATTCTTCTGACTATTTACCATTTATTTTTTGTTTACTATTATTACTATTATCATTATTATTTTGTTTATATTTTTTCTATATTGAGACCATTATGATAAAAGGAATTTGAACATTTACAGCTTTTTGTTATCTGAGGACTTTACCATTGTCCGTGACAGACATATTTTGCTTCTTCCTCACTATAATGATTCTATACAGCAAACAAATATGTAATACTATATTTACAAGTTACCTGTACATACATGATCATCCATAAGCCAAACGCATCACACACTACATGGTGGCACATTGAACTGTGAGCATATAAAGTCACCTTCCTTTGGTTTCAGGACTGTCTGAATGCTGTTGGCAAGCAGTTCCACCCCGAATGTTTCTGCTGCGCCTACTGTGGAAAGATCTTTGGCTCTGGTGCCTTCTACTTGGAGGATGGCCTGCCCTACTGCGAGGCTGGTTAGTGCCTTACAATTAACACAGACTACACATTCATATAGTTTGAGAACCTTGATGATCTAGTATATTCCCCTGCCTTGGGAAATTGATCATATGTATAAAAGAAGTTGCTCTCTTGTCTTCTTTTTAGTCTTAATGTATATCACTTGTAAGTCAGGCATAGCTTTGAGTGTATGAATGTAAGAAATATAACATAGGCAAACAATGTAGTCTATGGATAAATATGAAATAGGATATGATATGGGTAAAAAAGTGTAAAGAAATGAAGTTATATAAAACAGAAGACTACTCAGCTGTCCAACCCTATAAGAGGAAATAATGATGTTAAATAAGATAAAATAATGAAATAAAATAATGATGTTAAATTAAATTAAATAAGAATAATTATGTTAAATGAAATGATAATTTGATACACTTAATGGTAGTTCAAATTATTTAGCAGCTAAAGTGAAATAAATCACCATGAGAGAGAGAGAGAGAGAGAGAGAGAGAGAGAGAGAGAGAGAGAGAGAGAGAGAGAGAGAGAGAGAGAGAGAGAGAGAGAGAGAGAGATTTTCGGTCAATGGATCAGCTTAGAAGTTCACATGTGTTTCTCTCTCTATCAGACTGGAATGACCTGTTCACCACCAAATGCGTGGGCTGTGGCTTCCCCATTGAGGCTGGTGACCGCTGGGTTGAGGCCCTCAACAACAACTACCACAGCCAGTGCTTCAAGTGCTCGGTAAGGCTTGCCACTTCCTATACAGCTTCCTATGCATATCCTCCCATGCCTCCCTTATCAAGCTTCCCTCCCTTTGCACTATTAACTCACCTCCTTGTAAGTTTTATGTTCTTATCCCAATCTCTACACAGCCTCCCAGCATTTCTATCATTATTTCCTGCACACTTTCCAAGCATTTCATGACGTTTACTTTCACTTTGTTTTTATTTTCTCTATGAGTGCTAAGTCATTTTGTTTCCTCTCATCCCCTCTTCTGTTGTTTTAGAAATAGTTTTCAAAGTTAAGACAGCTTTGTTCCTCCCCCTTCCTTGTCAATTAACTCTGATTCTGCAGGGCATCCCAATCTACATACTGGAAAACACATACATACATACAAACATACATACATACATACATACATACATACATACATACATACATAAATACCTACACAATAATTTCTAGCACACACACACACACACACACACACACACACACACACACACACACACACACATTCCAGTATTGTAATCATTGCTAAAAGGAAATGTGTTTTCTGCTCCCATCCCTCCCACAGGTTTGCAAATCCAATCTTGAGGGCAAGAGCTTCTATGCCAAGAATGGGAGACCTTTCTGCAAGTCCCATGCTGGCCGCTAAAGACTCCAATCCTGGCAATTCTTATCTTCCTCTCTTTACCTTTTAAATTTTGTCTGTTTCTATTCTTTGTCCTGTATGCCATGTTATCTGTGCTTCCCTGAAGGCAAATCACCCTTAGAAATATTAATTCCTCTGTAGTATTTAAGGGGGCACAGGGAACTTTGCTTTGATATTAGAGCTTTCTAGAGCTAGGATGAATAATTGAATGGATAGGTCTTCTAGGCTTTCCAGTCTGTTGGATAGTAATTTTGATTCCTTGTGACCTAATTCAATGGTTTCAGAAACAGCTATCTTACTCCTAGCTTATTAGTGAAAACTAGACCTAATCCTAGCTAGCAAGTTATATGTATAAACCCAACAAACTGCTACACTGGCAACAGTAATAATAACTGTAAATAACAAGAATAATCATTATCATCTTCACTGCAATACAATGTAACCTTGAAACATTATAATAAATATTCTTGAGCCTGTCCTGTCCTAAGGAGATGAGTCTGGGATGTTTGTCCTAGCCTTCCTGTTATTAGGACACTAAGTCATTCTCTCCTTCCAGCAAGGCACAACAACACTCCTCTTGCATTTTCTTACCTTTACAGACAGTAGAGCTGCTCATAATCTGCAGCACATCATTAACTGACATCTGTGTCTTAGTAGTATGCATTGTTAGTGTAGTAACTAGCCTCTAACCTGCAGAAATGCCACAAGAACTTGGAGGGCCAGAGCTTCTTCGCCAAAGGTGGGAAGCCCTTCTGCAAGGCCCATGCCCAGCGTGGCTTCTAAGCCACTTCACATGGTCAACAGGTCCCCATGAAACCCTCAGAAAGAGTCCTCCTGCTTCCTTCCACAGCCAACTCAACAGGAACAGCTTGAAACAGCAACAGTACCAGCAGCAGCAACACTACCATCATGACCACCATCACTACTCAACACCCAATCATGTACCACAGTTGCAAGACAAAGCAGGAGCAGCTTCCCTGTGCTAACAACACTTACAATCATCTGCTGTGGTTAACATGCTTGCTCTCATACTGGCTGACTAATTACAAATATTTATTTGTTCTTCTGTGACAAGGTATATTGCCAGCCTTACATGTAACTAATGGTGCCTATACAATAATGGTGATAAAAATTTCAGTGCCTTGAGTTGATTCTAGTATATGATAGAATAAGGAAAGATGAGCTTTACTGCATAGTTTAAGTTTAATCAGAGCCAGTAAAGTGTAGACAGTGATGTCTGGCCTAACCCTCACACCTCCTCTGCTCGTCAGGTTTTCGTTGCTTTTTGCTTGTGTTCACCTTCTTGATGTTACTATACTGTGTAACCACAAACTGTGCACACACCCCTTGTCACATGACAATATTGTATATAAGAATTTAATTATATCAGACATATTTATCTTGACAATTATAATATGTATGGTGAGAATTCTTTATCCCCCCATGAGTCTTTTAACTTGGCTATGCTTGCTTAGCCTCCTGAATGCTGTGTGTCTCATCTCTACCATTTTCTCT
>CM035190.1:4847501-4855424 GCA_020233015.1 Callinectes sapidus | reverse complement strand
ATACACAACAGTAGTATAACTAGATGCAAATAAGGTATGTTGCCATTGCAAATTACTATTCAGCTATGCAATGACAATAATGTTCTATGAATTCAATTCAATTAGAAAAAAAGCCCAATTGATACCTAGATGGCAGTGTGCTGCTGCCCTGTTGTTGTACAGCTGAGCATTGAGTTCCTTATCTTCACACTGTTGCTTCAGACCCTCAGAGAAATTAGCAATAGCAAGTCTGTACTTCTTGTACTTGAATTGCAGGTTGCCCTCATCCTTGTAGTTTTGTGCCACTTCTGTAAGGCATTGGTAAAGAAATCATTACTATATTTTCATTAAAAGAATATAAATGATCTAGTCTATTGAAATATAAAAATGAGAATATTCAAACAATCCAAAGAGAAAACAACACTCTTCATTTAATCTCTGATGTCTCAAAACTTCTTTGGAGAATGCTAAAGCAGAGAAATTTTCCATTTTCTGTCTATGAGAAAGTAATCATTGTAAGAAACATATAAATCACATATTCTGTAGCCAACCATGAGAAGAGTCTTCTAATTATCATATTCTTAGTACAGCATGTCACCACTCAAGCCATTATGATTACCAAGCTCTAAGGGGTTTCATAATGACAATAATCTACCAGTGTAATTTCTGATTAGGGTAGGGCAAACTTAGTATTGTTCAATGCCTCAAAAACTCATTTACTCCATTTACCAACTAGAGACAACCTTCAAGACATATGAAGTTATGAACCTGAAAACCTGACTTTCCCAACAGGTTTCAAAGAGAGTAAAGAATTAAAACCATTAATAAATAGAGTGGTATGCCTTGTCCTAATATTTACTCAAGTATAGTATAAAGTATTGAAATTCCGTTTTAGTTATAACAGATGCATGCATGGGCATATGACAAAACAACCTTGTGGGCTGCTGTGGTCTGGATCAAATTTGAGTTGAGCCAGGCCCTCACTCAAGGGATTTATAGGAGCCTCCCCTTCCACAGCACCTTCCTCTTGTAAGTAAGGAGCAAACAGAGGGTGCTCAGCCATTTGCTGCAGAGGGAATAAGATCATTGTTATCATATATAAAACAGAATCTAGGTGTTAAAATATCATAAGCTGCCAAATATCATGGATGGGGTCAGGGAAGGCACAAAGAAGTATAACATAATCTTTCTAAGAAAAATACACCATGCATGTTACACCTGGACATTGATTTCTGAGAGTTAGTGGTTTGAATCAATTTCCAGGACAAGATTTGTAGCAGCCTGTAAGATAATGCAGGATTATGTTATTAAAGCTGTAACCAAAACATCAACAACGTTAACAACCCAATACCAAGATGCATTATATGGGATAAGATAAATATTTTCTAAACTGACTTGACTAACCCCCCCACAAAAAAGTAAAATTTGTAATGAACATATATCCCACTCACAACATTCACTGAAGAAGACTGGTGGGTAGTCTAAAGATCTTGAGGTGGCCTACTGTTATTGAAACTTTTTCCAATTCTTACCTGTCTCATCTTAGTATTTCAAACCATAAGTGTCAAACCAGATAATTTCAGTCACTAGAGATTTTACATTTAACATTTTCTTTGTGGACAGCAGTGGGGTACTGTGTCGAACAGCCTTGCACCCTCCTGCTAGAATGTTTTTAGATCAACTGATTCATCGCTACTGTAATGTTGCCGTCTTGGGAAAATGATTAGTTTTCAATAATAATTTTTTATGGTTAGGCAATGGTAGGATATTTGACAGTGTTGGGCTAATGTCTGTCACAAGTTACTATCTTAGATTAAATCAGACATGGCAAGCTTAGGAAGGATGGGACAATGCTATGTGGGACCGCTCATGGCGGTGAGGGGAAGCCCTGCCCCCTTATACATAATTACTCTGATTCTGTAATTCACAAAGACTAAACATTCTTTTTTGGAAAGCTTTTTGTGTGTATATTAGTCTGTTAAATGACTTTATCTGAAACATTAGTTTTTGTGTGTGGGAGAGGGTTGGGGGAATAAGTAATAATTTATGACAAAAAAAAAAAAAAAGGTTTGCAGATTAATTCTAAATACATGTAAAACTAAAAAAAAAAGTTTTATTTGCAAGTGTGAGACGGGTATACAAATTCATATTAACCGTTTTGTTAGGACTTTATGCAATGTTACTTATCAATATTTTTCTTACCTAGAAGCTGGAACGGTTTAATGGCATTTCAACAGAGAAAGATTGACAGATAGATAAATACATAATGATGAGAGTGACGGCAGCAAGACAACCTCTGCACTAACCTCCTTCCAGTTGTTCTCAGTCCAGGCATCCTTGGGTCGCCCTCCGCCACCGCCGCCGCCACTCCCCTGCAGGCGTTTCTCCAGCTCCTCGTCCAGACTTCGGGCCAGGGCGGCACGCTCCTCCTCGCTCCAGTCTCTCTTCCCCCCGAGCTTCTCCTTTATTATCTTCTCTTTCCACTCCTCTTCCATGACTGACACTTCGTATATGCAAGGAGGGCGGGGTGAATGTTTAGTAAACGACGCAGCCTCCCTCTGTCACACGTGCGGCTGTTGCCTTTTGGTTCAGGGATAAACTTTCCAACGGAGCATCAACTACTATTTTGTTTATTGATTTGATTTGTCTAGTATCAATTCTTTATCACTTTAGATGTATATTGTATAGTTCTCTGTAATTTCTTTTCCTTTGCATTTTCTATCTAATGCCATTTCTATCCTTTCCTGCAACAAGCTCACAGGACAGCAGGAGTGACTGTGTGACTTGAGTACCAATGAATGAACTATCTTGGAGGCAGAACGGTCACAACACTACAGAACCTTCGTTAAGTGAGTGGGTGAGTATTGATACTTCTGATACATTTACGGATTCGCCTCAGCTGTGCTTTCGTGAGGAAGACAAGTTAGCCCATGAGCGTCTCACGAGCTCACCCAAGGATTCGTAGGGCCTTCCAGTAGAGGATCCCCCGCCAATAAATATCACGGGTTCATTTTTTTTTATCTATCTGTATAGACCCTATTGCTTTGTTACCTGGTGGGCTTCCTGGCCCCCGAAGGTCCCCACTACTTGGGTAAGGTGCAAAGAAGCCACACTGCAGATGTGCCAACTCGAATGAACAATTCTCAGAGATGGTCTGGAAGAAGCTTATGCTTGTGGCTCCTGTTCTGAGGCCACATAACTTAGAACGGTGGCCATGGGTAGTGGTGGTGAATGCAATTTGTGTTTTGTAATTAGATTTCAGGTCCTGGTTTTTCCAAAATTTATCAATATTTTCAAATTTAATAACATTACTAGCATTCGCTACAGTTGTTCACCATCTTAAAGTTAGAGTTGTACTTCCTGATGCCCAGTCTATAATGTTTCTTGAAGATTTTCTTGGTTTTGCTCCTGGTGTCAGTGTCCCTCACTCATGGGTGCAGTCTTCATCATAATCAGTATATATTTAGGATCTTGAATATGTCTATTATGTCTTCTCTCAATCATGTGCTTGACAGTGTAAAACTGGCAGAGATGCCTCAGAACACCTAACTTCATAACTGTTAACTAACTGTGTTCGACTGTTGTTGTTTGGGTGGTGCAAAGGAACTTGTGTGAGAAATCTGTTGACCACTCAACGTATATAAGTGAAAAGACAGTGTAAATTGAAAATTTGTTTTGATTTTGGACCTTGCGTAAATTAAGAAATGTATAAAATGAGAGGTACTTGTACTGTTTGAGAGACAAGCATGCACTGAGGTGTGAGGAATGGGACCAGTGTTGACATTCTTATGTGTTAAAAATATTCACTTGTAAATGGCCTTTGACAGGACAAAGGTTCTCCACCTACTATAGATTTTCAAGCACTTCATATAGGTATAGATTTTTGTGCTCTTATGTAAGAATGTGTAGTATGCATGTACATATATATTTCATTTGCTTGTTTGTAAAACCTTAATTTATTCTTCCTAATGGAACACGTATTCAGACAAACAGATTTTGCCCATTGCATTCAATATCCATTATTGCAGTGTGGTGTCCATTGATGAGATGTTCAACTGTACATTCTCTCCATGTAATAAATCTTTGCAGATTGGTGAACCTACAACATTGTACTGAAAACTTTATCTTCATTCACAGGTGTAAGACCCTGTTTAGGTTTTGATTTGGAAATCCTGTTAAGGAATTCCACAGCATGTAGACATTTGTCATGCTAACTGGCCATATCATTATTTTCTAATGTATTTGTTATTGTGTATTTGTGTGTGCAAGTCTATAACTTTAGATTTTTTTCAGGCATATCAACATAAATTTAGAGCATCTGAAGAATAAACAAAAGAATGGCTGCTGCAGATGATAGCTTTGACCAGGTGAGTGGAATGCTATTTAAGCTTTCAGATTGTCTCCAAACTTCTGAGAGAGCTGTCCATTATATAAATTTGAGTTACCAGTTTATAGTCGAAAGTTGTTTAAATTTCTTGTTAAATTCCTTAAATTTGGTAGTATGTACTAATTCAGCATTACACATGTATACACGGTTTTGATGAATATATTCAAAGCAATTTCATTTGGATATATGATAATGCACTTCATGCTTTATTATTATCAGTATAACTTTATTGACTCACTGCTTCACTGATAATGTTTATTGTTTTTATAATCATTTTACTATTGATTTTTCAGAGCATGTCTTTTTTCTCTTTCACTTCATAGAATACTTCACAGTGGTTCAGTTACATAATAATGACATTGATATACAGTCATTAGGATTTATGTTTTTCAGAGCTGGGCGTTGTGGCACTGAGTTGTGATTTTGCAACTGTGCCACATCATGAATTTCAAAGTCACAAAGTCAAAAGTCACAAATGTTTTGAAGAATTCTGACCAAGCAAAGGTCCAACATCAATTTCTGTAGCTTTTGTTTGACTTTGAATAGGAATAAATCTGACTTTTAAAGAAGTTGCCATGACTGGAGGAGAAGATGGGGCAGGAGGAAATGGAGGAGGAGGAAGAGGAGGATTTGTATATATATAAATTTAGGTTGTTTTAACTAAAGAAATATATGAAGAAGCAATAAATATGCATTTTCTGCCTTATAAAAGAATGTTTCTGTTATCACACTAAAGTTTATGTTGCAATTTAGTCTAGTTGCATTGAGAAAAAAGTCACAGTCACAAAGTTGAAAGTTTCACTGGGGATGCCAAAATAGTCACAAAAATGCAGTCACACCAGATCTGGGTAGCAAAGTCGCCTCTGAAAAAATTAAAGCCACGCCCAGCTCTGGTGTTTTTACACATTCTTACAAATTCTGGTTTTCGTGATGCTACTGTTCTTCAATATATATTTTTACCTTTAAAGTTGTAATGCACATTTGACTTATTGGTGCACTTCTGAGTGTCATTTGGTGACTTCTTCAGACAAGCTTCACCTTGAAAGGCATTATTGCATAATTGCCATACTCTTTAGACAGACAGAACTCTACTGGAATTTTGGTTATATGTATTTGGTTCTATTTTGCTCTTCTGCTCCTATGTTTACTCTTATTGGTGGGTCTTTGGTACTGTAGTTTGTAGATTGGCTATAGATGCTGGTAAGGCTAATGGCACCTGAGATAAAGTAAATGTTACATTTGTCCAGTACAACACTTTTTGTAATGATTTGCCTAAATGTAGTTGATTACTTAACCAGTGTAAAAGTATACCTGATTTATTTTTATTACTTGACATAATGGGTAAGGCTTTTGTAAATTTAAAACAAAGCTCTCACTATATTTTTGAATGAGTAGAGTTAAGAGCAATGCGCATTACTAGCTTTGGGTTCTGGATATATTATGAAATTAATAAGAATAATCCAACATTATACAGTATCTTCATTACTGCCTGTTATGTTTAGTGGCCCAATTGCTTCTGTTTGTCATGGGATGGCTAATAAGTCTCTTGTACAGAATGAAGTTTAAAATTATACCAATGCAGTAATAGCCATGGTCTGCCACAAGCCACAAGCTTTGACTTCATCCCAGATTACAATGTACCAGGGTAGTAGTTCCTTTTTCTTTTCCAGTATGATTTGAATAATGCACGCTGCAGCTTGTTTCATATTTGGTTCTAATTTTGTTTATTTTTTTCTTCTTCCCTTTTTCCTTGTCCCATCTTTTCCCTCTTCCCTTCATATCCAACCCTTTCTCTTCATCACTGCTCACTTGTTACTTCTTCATAACAAAATGATGTTACATGTTTGCTTTGCTGCTCTGGACTGTTGTGCTTACACTTGGCTGGAAAATTCTTCTTTGTCCTTTGCTTGCTTAATTGTGAATGATTTGGTAATAACAACAAAAATAACAACTCCATTAACAACATTAATAAAAATAATAATAATAATAATAATAATAATAATAATAATAATAATAATAATAATGATGATGGAAATGATGACATTAATTATATATTACAATAAAACATTGGTATCTGACTTTTGCATGGTGGAACATTATGTTGATGGTGATTTACTAATTAAATGAACACGTATTGCATTAATTTCTAATCCATAAATTACTTAATCCGTCACAAATATTCAAATGCACATTTTTCTCTTTAATTGTCACCATGTGTTTCATTATTAACTACATTTTTTACTTAAAACTTTTTCTGTGATATTGAAAAATGTATATATATTTTCTTGGGTGATATTCTAAATCTTATAATTTTCTTAAACTTTATGAAAATGCTAATGGTACATGTAATCAAATGGTTGCATAATATGATGGATTGTATATTCTGTTAATTACTATCTTTATTGGTAATCATATAATTGGTATTGAAATCTCATATTCATTGGTAATCTTTCTGTGCATTCTTTTTGAAATCCCTATTAATCTTTATATGATTGCATTCATTCTTTACCCTGGATGCTTTTTTCTTGTGACTGATAAAATATTTAATAACTGACTTTCTTGCATTATGCTCTGATTTTTTTGCATCTTTTTGTAACTTCATTCATTTAATCTCCTTGCCTGCATAAACCAACACAAACACTTTTGTGTGCTAATCCTGAAATCCTGCCATTGCCATCCTACCCCTCATCCTCCCCTCCTTAGCAGAATGATGGCGACGATTTATTTCAGTATGAAGAGGAGGAGACAGGAGAGACTCAATCAGAAGTCACCATAGCAACAGGAACAGGAGGACGCAAGAGGCTTTTCTCCAAGGAACTGCGGTGCATGATGTATGGATTTGGGGACGACCAGAATCCCTACACAGAAAGTGTTGATCTCCTCGAGGATTTGGTCATTGAGTTCATAACTCAGATGGTAGGAACTCATGCATTACATTTTCATCAACCATAGATGCAAAAGAAATTCACAGTATTTGAATATTTATTATTCTCCGAATATCATTAAAAATTTAAAACACATTTTAGATTCAGTAAAGGATAATATACATACATTACTAGGAAGAAATATGTACATATTACCTAATTATCTTGCTGGTAATTTTTCCAACTTCTCTTCTGTTTAGTAATAAAGTGTAATGGATCCTTTAGTGCATGTAGAAATATGTACTTCCAATTGTGTTCCATTAACGAGCTAATCATTAACAAAAAGCCAGTAGCTTCTGCCACTAATAATGGGCTTCTTTGACCAGACTCAGCGGGCGATGGAGGTGGGGCGGTCCGGCAGAGTGCAGGTGGAAGACGTCATGTACTTGGTGAGGAAGGATAAGAGAAAATATGCCCGTGTGCATGACTTGCTTAATATGAATGAAGAACTGAAGAAGGCAAGAAAGGCCTTTGATGAAGTCAAATATGCTGGAGTGTAGACTATAATTTGCAAATGTATAGTGTAATTGAAAAGAGTAATAATAAGTGCTATTTGCATATGGAATGAATAATGCTTTAACAAGATTTTGAAAGTTACTACATATAAGGCTAATATAAAGAAACTTTGATCCA
>CM035190.1:4812501-4842501 GCA_020233015.1 Callinectes sapidus | reverse complement strand
ATTATGGAATTGTACTTGAGTAAATTGATGAATTACAACTAAGCTTAAGCATCAGCATTAATGACAACTAAAGTTGCCTCATATTAGACTGACAAAAGATTCTACACCGCTTGCCTCTTCTCTCCAAAAACTATCAGCAGGACATTGGCACTCAGTGTTCTTATCATTTCCCAAAGTTATTATTTGTTTTACATAGGATAATTCAATCATCTTATGAATTGAAACTGTCCTAAGCTCACTCGAAAACACCAACAGGAAAATATTATCAATATAAAAAAATCTGGACATAAACATATTTTTCACATAAAGCCACCCTTATGACAAGACACGCGCAGTCTACGGCGGCGCGTGTCCACTGTCATAGCGGAGGGTTTATGGAAATAATATATTTGTTTCCACTTTATTATTTTCTTATTTACACGAATGGTCGATACTTTTATATCATTATTGTTTTCATATTGGCTTTTCGAAAACCAGCTTAGAGTAAGCCAAGTTTTAAAGTGACAAAAAACAGTGAAAAGAGAAAATTGGGAAGTAACAAAGACATCAAAAAAGCACCAATCAGATGTCCCGCCGAAAGGATGGTGGTGAGGAGGGGGGACGCAATTGGGAAGTGACTCAGCTTGTGGCGAATATCCTGTACTGTATCATTCATCCAAGATATAGGCTACTTTATGTAACACGGAAGAGGCAAACTGCTTACTATGATGTACATAAGGGAACACTATTAACAAGTTTCACCTTAGCCTCATCACATCTCAATCTCAGGCTTAATAATGAGTACAGGATTTAACTCTTCGTTCTCATTGTTCACTACAAACTCTCATTATTCAAATGTATTTAATAACTATATATATATATATATATATATATATATATATATATATATATATATATATATCAAACTGTATTCCATGCAGTTACCAACGTTATTTCACACACACACACACACACACACACACACACACACACACACCTTTGTATTTATATTTCCAGTGTAATAATTCAAACACTTGAACTGTACCTATATGTAAATTTAGTTAGGTATGAATCATACGTCATCCTTCATATATCAATATGGCACATTAATTTCCAGAAAGACTACAATACGAGGGCAAGCTGATCCAGACGCCGCGCCCTCCTGCCAGCCCCTGCCTCCCCCCCTTCGGGGTGCTGCTTAGTGCACTCGTAATGCTCTCGCCGTTTCCCACACTTTTTATATTAAAATGCTTTCATTAGATTGGTCTGTGAGCCTTGCCCTAAGCCGCCTCTCGAAATCTATCAAGAAAATATCAAAGTATTAATCCTTAAGATTAATAATGAAATCCGCAAACAAATTGTTTACATTAATCCTGAAGTTATCTGGTAACGCGCAGTGTCTTTACTCTCCAATGGCGTTTCAACAGCTGTCTGAGGGTTTATATCAACAATTCTGTTTCCACGATTCAAATTAAGGATTGATACTTCATAATTATTTTTCTTTTGGTATTTTTGAGAATTGGCTTAGGACAAGAGTTATTGAAAACACAAAAGTGTGAAATGGCATGAGGTTTGAGTGAATCAATCCACTGCCTCGCTGAAAGTGGGTGAGGCAGGAGGCGTGGCTTTTAGATCAGCTTCCACAATACTTCCTGACACTATTACTTCTAATGGTTTTAAAATGTGGTGTCTCAACGAATATTTTCCATCCGAGAGCTAGCTTTCATACTCCATTTAATACCTTGCTTTCAAAATTTACTACAATAGTTGAACCACAGTAAACAGTAAATACATAATTTTCAATCCTCAATACCAGAAATGAAGTCATGTTAAGTCATCTCTCATAGTGCATATAATGTACAGTACTTATCATGATACTAAAGCTCTGGTGTGCTGGCAGGGGTCCCTTCGTATCAGCGCTGGGCAAGACATGGTGCCCCGACCACTTCGTGTGCTCTACTGGCTCATGCCGCAAGGCCCTCATTGACATGGGCTTCGTGGAGGAGCAAGGAGCACTGCACTGTGAAGACTGTTACGAGAAGTACCTCGCCCCTATCTGTGGAAAGTGTGACAAGAGGGTGAAAGGAGTGAGTTCTACATACTCTTTGCAATTCTGTAACACTTAATAATCTGGGTATTCATCTATTTAGGTTGTAAACTGAGACTCATGATCTATTTGTATTAATATCATTTTTATATACACTCATTTCTTATTTATATTAAATTCTTCTGACTATTTACCATTTATTTTTTGTTTACTATTATTACTATTATCATTATTATTTTGTTTATATTTTTTTCTATATTGAGACCATTATGATAAAAGGAATTTGAACATTTACAGCTTTTTGTTATCTGAGGACTTTACCATTGTCCGTGACAGACATATTTTGCTTCTTCCTCACTATAATGATTCTATACAGCAAACAAATATGTAATACTATATTTACAAGTTACCTGTACATACATGATCATCCATAAGCCAAACGCATCACACACTACATGGTGGCACATTGAACTGTGAGCATATAAAGTCACCTTCCTTTGGTTTCAGGACTGTCTGAATGCTGTTGGCAAGCAGTTCCACCCCGAATGTTTCTGCTGCGCCTACTGTGGAAAGATCTTTGGCTCTGGTGCCTTCTACTTGGAGGATGGCCTGCCCTACTGCGAGGCTGGTTAGTGCCTTACAATTAACACAGACTACACATTCATATAGTTTGAGAACCTTGATGATCTAGTATATTCCCCTGCCTTGGGAAATTGATCATATGTATAAAAGAAGTTGCTCTCTTGTCTTCTTTTTAGTCTTAATGTATATCACTTGTAAGTCAGGCATAGCTTTGAGTGTATGAATGTAAGAAATATAACATAGGCAAACAATGTAGTCTATGGATAAATATGAAATAGGATATGATATGGGTAAAAAAGTGTAAAGAAATGAAGTTATATAAAACAGAAGACTACTCAGCTGTCCAACCCTATAAGAGGAAATAATGATGTTAAATAAGATAAAATAATGAAATAAAATAATGATGTTAAATTAAATTAAATAAGAATAATTATGTTAAATGAAATGATAATTTGATACACTTAATGGTAGTTCAAATTATTTAGCAGCTAAAGTGAAATAAATCACCATGAGAGAGAGAGAGAGAGAGAGAGAGAGAGAGAGAGAGAGAGAGAGAGAGAGAGAGAGAGAGAGAGAGAGAGAGAGAGAGAGAGAGAGATTTTCGGTCTATGGATCAGCTTAGAAGTTCACATGTGTTTCTCTCTCTATCAGACTGGAATGACCTGTTCACCACCAAATGCGTGGGCTGTGGCTTCCCCATTGAGGCTGGTGACCGCTGGGTTGAGGCCCTCAACAACAACTACCACAGCCAGTGCTTCAAGTGCTCGGTAAGGCTTGCCACTTCCTATACAGCTTCCTATGCATATCCTCCCATGCCTCCCTTATCAAGCTTCCCTCCCTTTGCACTATTAACTCACCTCCTTGTAAGTTTTATGTTCTTATCCCAATCTCTACACAGCCTCCCAGCATTTCTATCATTATTTCCTGCACACTTTCCAAGCATTTCATGACGTTTACTTTCACTTTCTGTTTTTATTTTCTCTATGAGTGCTAAGTCATTTTGTTTCCTCTCATCCCCTCTTCTGTTGTTTTAGAAATAGTTTTCAAAGTTAAGACAGCTTTGTTCCTCCCCCTTCCTTGTCAATTAACTCTGATTCTGCAGGGCATCCCAATCTACATACTGGAAAACACATACATACATACAAACATACAAACATACATACATACATACATACATACATACATAAATACCTACACAATAATTTCTAGCACACACACACACACACACACACACACACACACACACACACACACACACACACACACACACACACACATTCCAGTACTGTAATCATTGCTAAAAGGAAATGTGTTTTCTGCTCCCATCCCTCCCACAGGTTTGCAAATCCAATCTTGAGGGCAAGAGCTTCTATGCCAAGAATGGGAGACCTTTCTGCAAGTCCCATGCTGGCCGCTAAAGACTCCAATCCTGGCAATTCTTATCTTCCTCTCTTTACCTTTTAAATTTTGTCTGTTTCTATTCTTTGTCTTGTATGCCATGTTATCTGTGCTTCCCTGAAGGCAAATCACCCTTAGAAATATTAATTCCTCTGTAGTATTTAAGGGGGCACAGGGAACTTTGCTTTGATATTAGAGCTTTCTAGAGCTAGGATGAATAATTGAATGGATAGGTCTTCTAGGCTTTCCAGTCTGTTGGATAGTAATTTTGATTCCTTGTGACCTAATTCAATGGTTTCAGAAACAGCTATCTTACTCCTAGCTTATTAGTGAAAACTAGACCTAATCCTAGCTAGCAAGTTATATGTATAAACCCAACAAACTGCTACACTGGCAACAGTAATAATAACTGTAAATAACAAGAATAATCATTATCATCTTCACTGCAATACAATGTAACCTTGAAACATTATAATAAATATTCTTGAGCCTGTCCTGTCCTAAGGAGATGAGTCTGGGATGTTTGTCCTAGCCTTCCTGTTATTAGGACACTAAGTCATTCTCTCCTTCCAGCAAGGCACAACAACACTCCTCTTGCATTTTCTTACCTTTACAGACAGTAGAGCTGCTCATAATCTGCAGCACATCATTAACTGACATCTGTGTCTTAGTAGTATGCATTGTTAGTGTAGTAACTAGCCTCTAACCTGCAGAAATGCCACAAGAACTTGGAGGGCCAGAGCTTCTTCGCCAAAGGTGGGAAGCCCTTCTGCAAGGCCCATGCCCAGCGTGGCTTCTAAGCCACTTCACATGGTCAACAGGTCCCCATGAAACCCTCAGAAAGAGTCCTCCTGCTTCCTTCCACAGCCAACTCAACAGGAACAGCTTGAAACAGCAACAGTACCAGCAGCAGCAACACTACCATCATGACCACCATCACTACTCAACACCCAATCATGTACCACAGTTGCAAGACAAAGCAGGAGCAGCTTCCCTGTGCTAACAACACTTACAATCATCTGCTGTGGTTAACATGCTTGCTCTCATACTGGCTGACTAATTACAAATATTTATTTGTTCTTCTGTGACAAGGTATATTGCCAGCCTTACATGTAACTAATGGTGCCTATACAATAATGGTGATAAAAATTTCAGTGCCTTGAGTTGATTCTAGTATATGATAGAATAAGGAAAGATGAGCTTTACTGCATAGTTTAAGTTTAATCAGAGCCAGTAAAGTGTAGACAGTGATGTCTGGCCTAACCCTCACACCTCCTCTGCTCGTCAGGTTTTCGTTGCTTTTTGCTTGTGTTCACCTTCTTGATGTTACTATACTGTGTAACCACAAACTGTGCACACACCCCTTGTCACATGACAATATTGTATATAAGAATTTAATTATATCAGACATATTTATCTTGACAATTATAATATGTATGGTGAGAATTCTTTATCCCCCCATGAGTCTTTTAACTTGGCTATGCTTGCTTAGCCTCCTGAATGCTGTGTGTCTCATCTCTACCATTTTCTCTTTTATGTTTGATGTTCATAAGTTCAGCCTGCATGAACTGGAAAGGGAGCTAGCTCCCCTTGCAGCCTTGAACAGGGGCTGCTGCCATGCAGACCTCACCACAGAGCTGAAGTCTGCATGGACTTGACAAGTGTATCATGGAGGCTGATCATGATGAAAAGTTTTAAAAATATACACTCTTAAAAAAAATGTCTTGAGTGCTTATTGATCTTCTGATTCTTTCTTGCTCCTTCCTCTTAGGAAGAGAAATGAATAAAAACTAGACACATATACCTGGTTTTGTATTTGATATCCTCAAACACACATAGTCACATCATGACAAAAACTTTCACAATATACAAAATAGTTTGGGCCTCGGAGATTTGAATCCAAATCTCTCTCTCTCTCTCTCTCTCTCTCTCTCTCTCTCTCTCTCTCTCTCTCTCTCTCTCTCTCTAGGTGGTAGTTAAGAGTTAAACACTAATAATTATACATACAGCTCTGTGACTGGTGTGTGTGCGCACACACACACACACACACACACACACACACACATACACACACCAGTCAACTTCGGGGGTGTATAGGTGATCTAAAGGCTTGCTGTGTAAGAGTAAATGAGAGAGATAGAGATGGATGGGAGAGGAAGAGTGTGACGAGAGGTAGAGAGGAAATGGACCCTTTGAAGAAAGGTGTAAAAAAAACTTTTGGTTCTATCTGTATTGCGATCATTCCTCTCTTATTAATGGAATTTGCATCGTTTTAGCAGTTAATCCATTGTTAGAAATGTAAGTGTAGTTAAAATCCATAATAAGATTTTGTCTATGTTTACCTAAACTCTGTGTTTCCAAACTCAGTGAAGAAGCAAAGCTAAATCAAGACCAAAATGGATAAATGACCACCAAACATCTTTAAAAGTGTGATGGTTACATCCGAATTCAGAACCCTATTATAACAGACTGTCGGACCCTAATATATATATATATATATATATATATATATATATATATATATATATATATATATATATATATATATATATATATATATAATAGCCACATTTTTTTGGGGGGGAGAGGGTGCACTTTCAGCCGTTTTCTATTTGAATAGCAAAACTGAGCCAGAAGCAAGAAGAAATGTGGAATGGGATTGTGTAACTAGTTGCTGTAGTAGTAGTAGTAGTAGTAGTAGTAGTAGTAGTAGTAGTAGTAGTAGTAGTAGTAGTAGCAGCAGCAGCAGCAGCAGCAGCAGCAGCAGCAGCAGCAGCAGCATTATCAATACTATTAGTGTGTGTGTGTGTGTGTGTGTGTGTGATTCACCTACGGTCGACGGCCGCTAACCTACCCAAGACTCACCTGGCAGGAGAGCTCATAATGACCGTAGGTGCAGTGTCCGTACATGAAAAGAAAGACGACGAGCACCGAGCACTGTTCCAATGATAAGTCCACAAAAGTTGCTTCATGATCCAATTAGGAAACCAAATAAAGGGGGCACAGATAACTATTATATATGGAATTATTAGAGCAGAATAGCTGCTAAAAGTTATCGATTATCCATCTTGGTAATATTATATGCAAATGAAAAGCAGCATAAGTGGGCAAATCGGTAGGAGAGTGCACTGTATTCTACCTAAATGTGGAAGACTTCTGCAAGCGGGATCAATGCTTCCCTCTGACCACACCGAAGCACTGAAGCAGCGAGAGAACAACAATTAACTACCTGATTCCCGAACTATTCATCTAACAAGAGGAAACGAGCAAATCAAACCATCACGCAGCTCTAACAATTATTGGCTCTATTACCTTACTTAGCTACACATTCTTAAGTTAAGTACTCCAGGAAATTTTTAAAATGTGTAGAATACCAACACTAACCTTTAATAGCGATTAGTCTCGTTAGAGAATGTATAAGTTACTTCACTTCGAATCACAGTAAAATTGCCACCACCGTCTCTCCCGACTCTTCACGATCTACTGACTTCGCTGAGGGAATCAGAGGGATGTAATTGAGGCAGACACCACTGTATCTACGTCATCCATTCCCCAGACATGCAGTATTCTCCTTATCTTACTGTTTTTAGTGTTGGGTGCTGTAATATTTCCTGGGTTTTTATCATTGTGTTTGCGTTATTTTAGTCTTAAGTAATGAAGAACGCTTTGCTTTGTGTTTTAAAGTCCAGTTTCATTTAATTTAAGTTTTAGCCTTAAATTTTCTTTTATGATTTTATGTAAATCTGAAAACTGTGGTCAATATACTATCTATCAATATATGTCGAGATAGATACCCATGTTGAACTTTGATAACATTAATGATGTATTACAAGAGGATGTGTGTAGGGACTTGTGTAGGGTTAGCTCTCTAGTCTCTACATAGTCTATTTTCTTGTACTCCATAATACTGGACAAATTTTTGCAGCTTTGTTTTTTGTAAATTGTAGCCTTGAAATGTATGTTGTATGCGTACATTTTTGTCCATAAACTAATAAATACTGTGTGCGTGTGTGTTTTATTCACCACACTCGCCTGATGGTCACCCAGCCACCCTTTCCCTACGGAGCGAGCTCAGAGCTCATAGACTGATCTTCGGGTAGGGCTGAAACCACATCACACTACACAGCGAGACCACAACCCCTCGACATTCCGTACACAACCTCTCAACCCTCTCGGTTGTGAGCCGAGCGTGCTAACCACTACATTACGCGGTGTGCGTGCGTGTGTGTGTGTTTATATATATATATATATATATATATATATATATATATATATATATATATATATATATATATATATAATATGGTTACCATAATATGAACTATAAAATTCTGGACACGTACCTTCACCAATTTCTCATATACTGTACTGAAAAACCTCTCCGTAGCTGGGAAGGTCATAAACCTGCTCACTGACTCTCGTGAGGAAAAAAGAGAATATCCTACAGAAAAAAAATGAATGCTGAACTAGCTATCACGTTCAATGAAACCTGTAGATGTAATAAGTCTATTCACGTCAATAACGCTGCCTGGTCATGGGGAGGCAGACTTGTTCAACTATTCACAAGAGAGCACAAGGGAAGACTAAAAATCAACAGACCTAGTGGCCCTAACAAGGCTGGTGATCATGAGCTACATTACCAAACCTTAAGCAGAGATGGAGGAAAGTAAAGATCATTGTTTAATGTGAATACTTCAAGTTATACTCATGGATGAAGGACAACAAATGCTTAGCTAATGCACTAAACTTGTTTTAAAGATCAAAGTCTCTGTTGAAGAAATATTAATAACAGTATAGTTGTATGGCATCTCTTTTTCAACCATGATATTATATTAATCTATTTTCCTTTATAGTGTTGCGGCAGTGGCGGCCTGATGTGAAGATAGCGTTGGCAGTGCTGGGATGTTGCGGCACTGTTGTAGGTACAGGAGTGTCACTCCGGTCGGAGCTTGTGGTCAGGTGGATACTTCGACTCTGATTGGCTAGTGATAAACCAATCAGGAGTGGACCGAAGATGTCTTCTTGGGTTGCCACCTGTTTCTCGGGGCAGAAGATCGCTGCTACCAAGGGAGACAGTCACCCCGCTCTCCGAGTAGAGGATTGTCGCTGTCGGGGAGGACAGCCACCCCAGTCCCCGTTAGAGAACACCTCGCTCTCACCTAGACTGCAACTCCAGCTCTGAAGAAGCCACCCCCGTGAAGAGAACATCTACTCCCACCCTCTGACATTCAGAGGACGCAACCCTGCCCTGCCTTTGTCTCTACTAGGTTAAGTACTCTGTGTGCCACCCTATATTATAATCCTGTCTTGTGTCAGTAAACTAAGGAAATTGCACCAAGCCTTTAACTGTCACCCTGCCTCTGAGTGAGTCTGGTGTGAGCGGGTCTGCACCTCGCTTCCCCTTGCTAGCCACGAATCTTCGCCCAGAAGTATCCCCGTGCCTGTTGCTGACCCGTCCTGTGCCCTCCTGGGGCTGCTGCTGTGGTAAATGAGTACTTGTTGCAACTATGGAGGCTGTGAGGACAGTCAGCATAACAATAGGTTGAAACAATACTACAGATGAGGTTGTACTTCATTCTCATATAATTACTACATCTACTTTCACATCATGTGCTTCCTTCTACAACATCCCTTTTAAATACATCAATGATCAAACATCATAAAGTGTTTATTCCTCAATACAGTATATCCTCGCCAAATATTAGTGTGACTTGTGTGCAGGTGCACTTTGCATGCTATTAAATATTGTATTTACATATGTACAAGATCCCTAAACTGATAATAAACATACATAATAGAGAACCGTTGCCAAATCCTGTTTTGTCAGATACTGTATAAATGAATTTGCATATTCTTTAGCCCATATAACCTGCATAAAAAAACATTGACAAAACTACTATCAAAGTTTATTCTGAGAACACACAGAGCCTCAACAGAGAGATAAACAGATAAGATCTTAGCTAAGAGGCAACCTGGACCAGTGGAGTAGTAGATGCTGCAAAGATGGTCACTGCCTTGGGGCGCGGTCGTAGCGTCATGGGGCGAACCTCAAAGTTTTCACTGTCAATGCTCAGTTCCTTCTCTTCACCCTAAAAAAAAGTGTTAATCAGTGAATCATTACAATTGTAGTATGGGTAACAATACATTTTGTTGCCTGATTCAAAGAACTCCAAAACAGTACTTATTCCATAAAATTGTACATATAGTTAGGCATGTTTTAAAACTATAAATACTTAAGGCCCTTCCACACGACGGGCAAATGCACGGCGGGCAGACAGTTACCAATTGTCTGTGGTACGGGTAGCGATCACGAGTTTAGATGACGTCATAGACGAGGAAACCACTGGCAAACCATCGAAGTGTCCGTGCCCGTTATTGAGGCACTGGATGGCCGCCTGACTGGGAACCACGTTGCCAGACACACGATGTTACAAGTCAACACCGTGCCTTACTTGGGTATCCGTATCTATTGTAGACTAGATAGAAATAGGGTGCACTCATGTCTGTCCAGACAGTCATGGGGAAGTGAACAAGGGAAGCAACCCGACATTTAATAGATTGGTACAGAGAGGAATCGTGTGTGTGTGGAATATAGAAATAGAGACAAAAAGGCCACACCATTGCAGAAAATAGCAGAACACATGAACAACGGTAATGGGTCATTCTCTGCTGAAGATGTGAAAAAGATCGATATACTGCGAAACCAGCATCGACGAAAACGGGAGGCATGTGCAAAAATCAGTGAAGTCTGGGACAGGGGCAGAGTGAAAGTGTTACGTGATTTTCCAATGTTATTATGTTTTCCAACCACTTTTTACATCATTGTTTCTTCTCTCTCCTGTCCTTTTTCTTCTTGCACATATAAATAATTCTTGTACACAAAGCTATACGCTTAGCTTTAACTGTCCGGCGACCCATGTTGTCGTACCGAACACAAAGTTTAGCCCACTGGTGGCCGACGTTGCCTGACACCGCTCTGACTCCCCTCTGCCCGTCGTCTGGTCCAAGTCATACGTTCGCCTGCCTGTGCCTACTGCCTACCTTAATTGGACTGTTTGATCTGGTAACACTGTTTCAAAGCGAGAGAATTACGGGCATAGCAGAGTGCCCGCCGTGCATTTGCCCGTCGTGTGGAAGGGCCTTTAGTACAAAGAAGGTTTCAATGTAATGGCAGAGGAAAAACAGGCATGCGTATAAATTCATATAACAAAATGGTTACCAAACACAAAAATGTCTACTTCGTAAAGTAAACTGAAGCAATTGTAAAAACAAATTTGTCTGCTTTAGAAATCAAGTGCAAACTATAAATTAATACAAGGGAAAAATGCATTAAAAAAATACATATGAACTTTTGAAAACTAACTTGAATAGTTATGATTAATTACAAGTATAAAGTAGCATTTATTATAAAAGAAATATACATACATAGCATACATATATAGCATACATTTATATATCAGCTTGAAAACTATGGATAGTAATATACATACATGAATGAGGAAATGCATAAAATATTGATGTGTTTAGGTTTGAAAAAATCAACTATAAAACTAAAAATTATTATATGAATCAGTGAAAACACACATGAAAATTAAATGCATCAACTTTTCTAAATTTTTGAAAACTATGAATATTTGAGAATGAAAAGAGAGAAGCATAATGGAGGAGAGAGTATTTTCTTCCACTTACCAACTCATTGGTGGTGGAGGCTGTGGGAGTGATAGAAATCTGTCCAACTAGCCTCTCCTCCACATAATTCCTCACTCCACTCCATTCCCTCTTCCACCCTTCACTGATGAAATCCATAGCACCAATGTCCTCCACACCTGTCAATGTAGAGGTAAAGCTACACTCTGGCCTGTAGAAATACTTATATGTACATGGGTAAATACAAGGCTCATAAATACCAAAAATAATAGCAAACTACTGTGTTTATTTATTTTTTTATTAAGACAAAAAGTTACAAAAAATAAAGACCCATTAAGGTGCCAGTCCCTAAACTGAAAACAAAAAGAATACCTGAGAATAGGAGAATATTTCTTGAAACATGGCAGAATGGTTAAAATAAACCAAAATTAACCTAACTTGATCACTTATGGCCTACTTGGTTACCTTGAGTGTGCTACCAGGGTTCATTCCATACTGACAGTCTATCATAAGGCAATACTCATCCCCTTCACACTTTCTCCCACTCTTTCCAAAATGCTCCAAAGTGGTTATAACACAATTACCCACCTGTTCTTAAAGCAAGAGCATAAGGAGGTGTGTCGGAAGACTGCGGTGTGTTACGTGTAGCTACAACCACTTCAGACACTCTACCAAGTGACATGTGATGCAGCTCCCCACATGATTCATTAGTGATAAGGCTATAGTCAGGCTCATCATCATCACTTTCTGTAGGAGAAACAAGAAGTGTCCAGGAATACATAAAAATAAGTAGTAGCAAGTGACAATGCAGTTGGTGGTCCCTATACCCAAACATTCTTATGTTAACTACTTTTTTACAGGGATTTTCAAAGATGTTTTCAAAATTCTATTGAGTTTACTATCTTCAATGGATAATGTTAAACAACAATTATTTTGAGAGAGAGAAAATTATATATATATATATATATATATATATATATATATATATATATATATATATTATAATTCTCTCTCTCTCTCTCTATTATCATATTATATATATATATATATATATATATATATATATATATATATATATATATATATATATATATATATATATATCCTGTTGTATTAAGATTAGACCCTATGACTTGTCCCTATTTTCACAAGAAAATACAAGGAATTTCCAACAGTAGTAGTCCTTCATGCCTTTTCAGGCTGTCTAATTTAATTTCACTACACTTTAGCACATACTGTATAATATAACAAATAATTCTTATAGAGTGCAAGATGAGAGAGATGGAATACATAACTTATTCCAACCTTGCAGTATAATATGAAAAAAAAAAAAATAATAATAAAATAAATAAATAAAAAAAAAAAAAAAAAATTACCCTTCTTTTGAACTGGTTTTGCTCTAGGAAGATAATTCATCCACCATCGTCTTTTTGGTTCCTGTGCACTGGGGTCTCCTGTCCTGACCTCTGACTGGCTTTGGGCACGACACTTGGAGCACCCTGAGCAAGGCAGACTGTACTCCACCTCTGCTGAACAGTCCCAGGAAAGATCTGTGAAGGTGACAATGCAATGCAAGTCAAAGAGAGAAGACAGGTGTTATCAATAGCTATAAATAGTTACAATAGATACACAAACTGTCCTGAATCATTTTCTTTGTTAAGTATTTCACCAGGAATATTTTGTATACTACCTAAACTGAACTTTATGTGGTTGTTTGGCCTTTTACTATATTTCATATTTTTACTTATCCTGTAATGCACTTAAGCATACAAGAATCTACAATGAAACTTAATGCTGCTGAAAATAAACCTATAGATACAACTTCAAATATTCATCTCACCCTTATAGGAGGAGAAAACATAGGTCATGTATTTCTTGACACCAGGCCAGTACCAGTAGCGGTCCTTGCGAGTAGCAGCATCCCTGAGTGCTCCCCATACCACTTCAGCTGCAGCAAACACAGGCTGTGGTGTTTCTTCCTGTCCTGTTGCCTAGTGGGAAGTAAGTATCATGGGATGAAGTGTTTATGCATTACACTCACCCCCCAAGCTATTGTGAGAAATTGGTCTCTTAACATTGCTGCAATAGCTAAAAATGCAATAGCCATTGTTAGGAAGTAATGGGAAAAAATAAAATTGGTCTTGGCCCACCAGAGTAGCGACTTAACATATTGACACGTTGTTTTCCCCTCATCTCACCATAATTCATGGATATCATTCACATTTTGATAGTATAAAGTAAACACAGACATGAAATGCATAAAAAAACAATCATAACAAAAGACTTATTTCCTTCAGTGTGAAGCTCCCGAGTCCCAATGAAGACTAAACAGGCCTCCCCCAGATCCCTGCCTCATTCTTATGCACTAAATACGGGAACAGATCGTGTAGTATTTCCCCCCTCCCCTCACTCCGTCCCTATCCACTCCCATTCAATACACAAACAGACTGAGTAGACCACCCCCCAACTCCCTCCCCCCCCCCAGTCACTAACCCTCTCTCTCTCCCTTATCGAGTAGAATATATTCTCATAGCATCATTTCAAACAGGAATTATTTCAAGAAAAGTATACATTATTGTAAAAGACTGCAAATTATTGTATTATCGTAGTTTGCACAAATGACAATGATATTTAACAATTTATTCTTCATTGGTTGTTTAAAGTGTTTAATATATCTACACAAGTAAATAAGTTTGCCAGTAGAAGGCCACATTGACTGGGGTGGTAGGCAGGAAATAACCAGGGTTGGGGACCGGAGTAACGAGTGACTTGAAAGCCATTAATGAGTCGCAATAGCTCTAGTTGACATGCACATTAGTCATTTCAATGTGTCTTTTTGTGCTCCCTCAATAGCTTTGACACGCAATCGTGAAACCCGTGATAGCTGGGGGATAGATGTACAAAATTGCTCAATTACCTCTCTCAAAACAATAATCTACAGTGAAACTTGAAATAAGCTTCACTTCACAGATATAGTTATCTTTAGGGGAAAACCATATGGTTTACAAATCAATACAATCCAATTAAAAATCTAGTTCATATGGTACCAGGGCCAAGATATTAAGTCAAACAAATAAACCAGATCACTGCACTACATTATACCTTCTGGGGAGTAATTTCCATGACATCAAGGGGCCTTCGCAAGTCCCTCACAACAGCCATAGTGGCCTCTGCAAGATGTATTGGTTTTGATGCTCCTGTGAAACCCCAAATGGCAGAGGCTGCAGTGTTGGTGGTTCCCAGAGGCAGTATACCAATGGGAAACTTGCGTGATGCCTCTTTGTGGTCAGGACGGCGAAGGAGCCCAGTCAGAACCTGTGAAATAGTGGAGGGGTGAGTAGGGTGTGGGTGTGAGACTAGGTGTGGGTGTGAGTGTGACTGTGTGTGTGTGTGTGTGTGTGTGTATGTGTGTGTGTATGTGTGTGTGCGTGTGTGTATGTGTGTGTGTGTGTGTGTGTGTGTGTGTAAATATAGAGATATAAAGAATAGCAAAGAAACCTCCACACTAAGCACTAGAATAAAGTTACTGAATGAATACATGTGATAAGTTGGTATCAAGTTTAAAAAGCTGACTGAAACCAGTAAGAGTAACAATAGGTAAATGATCACAAACCCAAACAAACTTAAATAGGTACCTCAGCCAAGGTGCCATCCCCGCCTGCCACCACCACACCACTGGTCTTCTCCATGATGGCCATCAGGTCCCTTGCCTGGCCCTCGTGCTCAGTCCGCACCACTGCAACTTTCAGGCCGGCCAAGTGGAGCAGTGGAGCACAGTATTTGTCAAACACAGCCTTGCTCTTTCTGTAGTCATGAAGTATTATTGTTAGTACGAGATAGATTTTTAAGATGGTAAATCCCCTTACGAGAAATTATCTCTTGAAATGTCAAATGCTTTACAAAACTACTTTTACATCATATGATGTCTTTTCTAACTTTCTTTCATTATGGAAAATATCAAATTTTCATTATTATAAGCATGTAGAGATTAGATCAATGAAATCCAAACCTTATTAATCTTAGTGCATCACAAAAGTAACTATGTATGTATAGTGGATAACCTTCATGAAATTCCAGTGTTATTTTGAACTTTGGTGAGGTGTGGTGTGGTGAACTCACCCATCCTGTGCAGCAGGATTCAGGAGCACTGTAATGTGTCGGTCAGGTTCTCCAAGGGGCCGAGACATCTCCCCATAGCTCATGGCCTCTTCACACAGCTCTCGCATCATGTTGTTCTCCCTGTCAAAAGTACCAAGTTTTACAGCCATATGAATATAAGGACAATTTGGTCATCTTTATTCAATTATAACAAAAATGGGGAGAAATGAAGCTTATGCAAAAATTTAGCAGTTAAGAAAAAAAGAAAGAATAAAGACAAGAAAGAAAAAGACTGTCAGAAAAGAAAGGAAGATGAATAAATCATTGAAATATCATTAAAAGTTATTGCTAAAAGTAGCTATTTTGTAAGATGATTAATAAGTAAACTTTTGAAATTTCACTTGAGCATATGAAAGTATATTTATCTCATTATGTTACTGGAGTCAACAACAATACAATCTCAAAGTAATACTCACTTGTATTTCTCATGTGCATAGTTGAGGCCAGCACCAAGCACGGCAGAAAAGAATACTGTCTTCTTTTTGTGCCTCTTCAAGGCCTGGAAGATTCTAACTAGCCTTGACATACCAACTCACTTCAACTCTTATTTGCCTTTACAACTTATGTAAATGTTTTCTTCCTGTTGATTATGTTCATAGCAGACTACTCACTCAGAAATGAGCAAGAAATATATATTTTTCAGATGTTCTGGGAAATCACTGGAATAAAATCAGTCAATATATTGTTTGCAGACAGTCAAATGAAAGTACAGCTAAGGACTAGTACAACATTTCTTAATGAATTAAAAAGCTATGCAATCTGACGATAATAAGAAATACACTGATCGAACATGAAATTGACACTTGACCATCATGAAGCCGTAACTGTTATGTTTTCTAAAGGCCTGTCTACACTAGGACTGGCCAGTCAGGGAAACACAGGATCATCCTGTCTCGACTCCCATATAGGGGAAAGTAGATGGGGCTACATGATGGGCAAAGCAGTGATGAGATCATTTTATAGAGCAAGTGATGCACTTAACATGGGAAAACAGGTTGCCTTTTTTAGGTGAGAGCAAGTGTTGACTGTCCTTGTCACCAATCTTCCCTCTCTCAATGTTTGAAAAAAGTTTTCAGTGGATGTGGGTATTGACCCAGCACTTCATAGACTACCGACAGTAGTATCCATACTTGTGTCAAACCAAAAATAATTATTACAAAAATGAAATAAGAAATACAAGCCTCAATGTAATTGTGAAAGAATTCAATGCAGCCAAGAACTGTGTAGTAACACAAGGTAATCTGAAGAAACTACATATCTTGAGGGGTCAGTTCCAAAAGGATATAAAGGATATGAAGGCATCACACAAATCAGGAGCAGGTACATAAGACTTGTATGCATCAAAGGTGTGGTGTTTTGGTGTCTTCATGTTCCTTGCTGATGGGAATATATCTTGAAATGCCTCCTCAATTTCAGATGAACCACAGGTGTCACTCATCATTATTTTTATAATATTTCTGTTGTTGATTTATGCTAACCCAGCCTGTGATTATGCCTAGGTTTATATAACTTAGAATGTAGGCACCTGTGGGATGCAGTTACCCTGTACTTTCAGGTCAAGGAAGAATTGATACATCAAATATAAAATAAAAATTATACTTTCTCAAAAATATAGGTACAAATTACACTTGGGAAAAGGTGTGTGTGACTTTTGGTTTCATGTTTTATCTCACTATCACTAATACTACACCACAGGTGTGTGTGTGTGTGTGTGTGTGTGTGTGTGTACTGAAAACTTAAATTTCTATCAGTATGACAACTAGCTTCTTTCTAAACCACACATATGATGCTGCCAAGGTGTAATATAAGTTTTGTGTAGGTTAGGTGTTAGCTTAGGTTATGTTTATTTAGAATGCATCATAGGTTTTATATGAAGGTAAATACTACAGTGGCAACATATAGCATACCACTGTTACTGCATTTGAATGAATTCACTTGAATAAGAAGCATCACAGTGGTAAGGTATGATGTGAGTTCCCCTAAATTTTGTAAAATCTCTGATGACTTGAAATTAGTTTATGAAATATGTATGGGGTTCAAAATACTGAGAATGAACAGTTGCAACTGATGTGAGGGGTGAGAATTGTCACAGTGAGTCAGGTGTGAAATTACATATTTACCCAGAAATTATTGTTCCTTCCCAACCATTGCAAAAATGCCCCATGTCTACATTTTGGAAGGCTTCTTGATAATGAATTGAGGGGCATGAACGAAATGCAGAGAAAATTGGCCAAGAAATTACTGTGTGTTGTTCACCTAAAGAACATAGAAATGCTTGCTGTGGACCATGAATTATTACTATTAAGGGGTGTAAAATTTTCAACATGTACTGACTTGCAAATATCCACTTGGTCACATGTTTATTTTATTTTTTTTCACTGCAAGATTTTGCTCAGTATGATTGTACCAAAAAAAAAGAAGTTTTGTCTAATACAAAAAAGATAGCCTAATGCACCTACTAGTCCTATATATCCAATAAAATAACATACATAAAAGCTTACCTTCAAATAATCTTCTCTCAGCACATTGTATATGGCCTCACAGGTCTCAGGAATGATGTGGCTAAGACTCTGGTTTGAAATTCTTGTGGAACACTGAAGGCTTGTGTAGGATCTCCCAGCTGCCAAAACGTGTAGCCGCCAAACGAGCGGCAGGAGAGATGTTCTTACGAGATGGTTCTTCCTCACTGATGTAAGGCTCAATCCTGGTGAGCAAATCATTGACTGAATCAACAGGTATTATGGTCTAATTCTCAAAGCCATCAGGACTTTCCTTCTCAAATTTGTGATAAAGTCCTCTTTCACTCCACCTGCAAATCCATTCTTTACATCAACTTTTTTTCAACTGCGTGGAAGCTATTATCACAATCGTCCACAATAGGACCTATGATGGGCTATGTTAGCTGTAGCGGCATCCATGCGTACCTACTTTTAGACAGCGCAGAGACTAAAAAAGAGCGCGAGTTTTTAGTCGTTTTTACCAGCGCATGAGAATATCAAACACTGATTATCCGGCTGTTCTCGTGGTAAACACTGTGCTGCTACCAGGCAGACGACCCTCTCTCGCACCGTATCGGAAAAACTGTCGTACGGATCATAACACAGACAGCAGCCGTGGTGGGAACTTCAAGCCAGACTACGAGAAGTGAGCCAAGGGACGAGACAATGGACAGCAGCACCGACTCTGATACTTATATGGAAGATGACGAAAACCAGTCTCTTCTATCAGGACCTATGATGTCTCTATTGGCAGTTGCAAGCGTGGCAGAGATGGAGCCAGAGGCAGATATGGGTGCTGTAGCAGCAGCAGTAGCTTGTGACTACATGGAAAGGTAATTATTATCGACCAATAATAAATGTAAATATTTGTATACTAAGGGTTCTCTGGAAGAAGACATGTAAAATGTACGCTGCTTTGATGCATTGACAATGCAGTCACTGACAATCAAAAAACATTATCAAACGCCTGTCCCAGGCATTTGATAAAACCAAGAAGGAACATCAAACAGTGTTTGATAGCGTTTCATATTCTGATGCATTGGTAAAAACGCCTATGTTTCTCTTCCAGGACGTTGAAGTATAATGGCGTCGTCTGAGGAAGGAAGGCAAGAAAGTGGACGCTGATTGGCTCCTGGGGTGTTCAGCTGACTATACCTGTGAAGTCAAGCCACTCAGAAGCCGATACGTCACACCTTTTTACCTGCAAGCACTACACCCAATGTTGTATGTTTCTTGGTGGGAATTATTTGGAATCAGTTGGAATTACTGGGAATCTACTGTACTACACTCAAGGCAGTGTGCTTCTAACTGTGGGGTGGCAGGGCGGCGGCGGCGGACAGAGCGTGACTGCTTGGGTCACCACTAAGGATATTATAATTACTTAGAATCCTTGCTGGTAACCAACAAGGTGGCCAGACCTATTTTTCCTACATGATCTTCTGTACTAGTTTTACTCCTTATTTCGGGTAATCACTATCTTTTATAACGTTTATCTTTAACCATAGATGTTTTCAAGAGTTTCTAACATCCTACAGAACTCTACAAAAGGGTAAAGCTTATCAATAGTACAGCCTGCAGTCTTGTCTCGAGGTTTTGGTCCACTTCACATGCAGTTGCCCTAGTTGCTCTTTTTCCTGGCCGCAATGTTTGGTTGTTTGTTCATCGTTTTAATTAAGATGCTTTACTGTTCCCACTCTGAGAGGCCAAATCGGCTTCCTGGATATTAATTGAGGTGGCACGAGCTGCATTCCCACTGCATTGCATCTTATTATGTAAGCAAAACACATCACTGCATCGCAGCATTAACAAGCAATTACCTTCCCTACAAACCATAGATCTTACACTGTCCAATACAGCTTTTTATTCGTTGTTTTTCCTCTTAAATTGATTATGAGTTAGAATTGAACATAGGAGCTTTAGCAGCATGCGTGGCGGTGTGTTGGTGTGATCATGGGAAAACGCATTTCCCACACACTTTTTTTTTTTTTTTTTTTTTTTTTTCCCTCCAGCTATATGGTGTAGAAAAGTGTTGGCAAGGTTAGTTTAGTCAGAATACTTGGTGTGGTGGTGACCGCACATATACTTGTATGATACTGCGGCGGTCAATAAGATAATAATAGATAATATCCCTCTTAATGTGCATTTTTCATGTAATTCCACAGTGTTAAACAGTGTCTTTATCTATTTAGGTTAATAATTACACTAAGAAGATAAGTGTATGTGTATATATTGATGTTGGAGTAAAATATGATGAATAATGAGAGAACATTTCGTGCTTCGGTGTCGATACTTAATCCCACTGATCCCAACACTAAGAATCACTGTGCAGCATGTAGCTAACAGTATCAAATGAGTGTGATGGGGGTGATTGTTGGACTGACCGTCTATGGGGCTCAGTGAGGGGGGGATCTGGGGCAAAATGTTGAGAGGCTTCATTTAACTTCATCAAAGTGAAGTTTTGATTGAGAATGGGGTCATGAACATTTGCCATATTTTTAATGTATGCTGTTAACAGTATTATGAGAGGGGCCGAGGGGGAGGCTTGGCTCATTATTGGGCAGAGAAACGGCCTCCAGCCTTTCTAAGCCTACCTTAGAACTTATAATATCCTTGATCACTGGTTATGCCCACCTGGTATGTGTTTGGGTGTTCCTGATGAGGTGGTCAGGGTGATGAGCAAGGATTCGTGATGAGACAGGTTGACGGGGAAACCATCGTTCATACTTGCATACAATGTCATTCCACGGTCATTTTTTACTCACCATCTCTCATTTCTTAACAAAGCTTTTTTCTGGTTATTTTCAACCTTTTCAAATGAATCTGTACTTCGTTTCTGTTACAAATCATTATCTTTTATATTCTCCCTCTTCCCCAGTCAGTATAGACATACTGTACTGGGTCATGAAGGAAATAATAATCTAAGTCAAACTGGATAAAGATTAAGAAAAAAATAAGAGATTTTTACTAGACTACTTTGTGGTAAAACATTTTTCCTTTTTGGCATTATCAAGTTTTTTTGGCAAATTTTTGAAAATGTCAATTTTCATATAGGGAACTAATTTTTTATGCCTTTCATTACAAGCTTTTTCCTTTTTAACATTAGGTTCTTTGAGATATACTAAACAGCTGTGTGGTCATATATATTTTTTTCCTGTCATCATATAATTTTCCTGTGAAAAGTCCAGGTTGTATAAAGAAAAGTTAGCAGTTGGGTGATAAGAAAAACTGGTGAAGACTGGTGCTTTCATAGAAGCCAGTTTAGGCTGAGAAGAGATTGAAATTTTCAATTTAGATTATAAGGACAGGACAGACTGAAGATATATCCTTTGCCGAAGGGAGGGGCACTTGAATGTTATTGAGAACACACTTACAGGGAACAGCAAGAACACACAACACTCACTCTGGTGTTTGCAGCCATACAAGTTTCCTCTTCATCCTTTCCACTCTCTCCTTCTTTACTCCTTGTCCTTAGTTTTTCATAGAGAGAGAGAGAGAGAGAGAGAGAGAGAGAGAGAGAGAGAGAGAGAGAGAGAGAGAGAATGGCAAAACAGCTGATGCAAAAGCTGTACTGAAGTTGAGAATAACAATTAAGGGAATGTTGGCCAGAGAACTAGGCAACTATGTACACAAGTGTGCTATTATAGTATTACAAAGTTACTTATGGAAACACTTGGAACATTTAGTAAAGATATATTTGTGCAAAGTGATACAGCTGGTTGAGGCGCGCCTTCGCCTTGCTTCTTGCCCGCAGACTTGATTCTTTTCCAATGTATGTATCAACCTTACTGTTACGTTATTCCTAAAATAACATACAAAGGGTTATTATTGATAATCAACAAAACTAGTTTGGAGTAGAAAAAAAAGAAAGAAAAAAAGCAGACTCCTATGCATCTCTACAGTAATGCTTCTAATTGTAACATGGCATAATCTACAAGTATATATATACAGACTATTCAGGCTTTCATCTCCTGCCACATAAATTACCCTGCTAGTGAGCAACTTACAACAAAGCACACAAAATATGCATACAATAATTACAGGTCAACAGGAAGCACCATACCTGGAATGTATTATTAGTTCCTCTTAAAGAATGAGGAAATTAAGTAGTACTGTAATACTTTCATATTTAGATTATATAGGATACCAATATACTCTGATGATTTCCACTACCCTGCTATTCACGATTATTATTATAAGTATATAATATATACACACTACATACTTAGTGTTCTTATAAGTTGTATCACACTATATAATCACAAGAAATGGCTACAGCAACAGATATGCAAGAATCCTAATGACTATAAGGCATCAGGTGAACAGGACAGGGGCACCAAAGAGTGTATGGGGGATTGGGAGAGTCTGGCTGCAGTCTCACTGGTGAACAAAAGTCTATATATCAATGTAGTAGTGTGTGGTAGCTGCAGTGTGACAACCTACAGGGCTGCCAAGGAAGGGCTGGCCTGATGAGAGCATATGGCATTGCTTGCTCACACAAGCACCAAATGCTTCCTGGAAGAAGAAAGGGATTTGACAGTCAGAAAGAAAGTTTGTAGTCTATCTAGACAATCTGGTAATGTATCTCTTCTAAACAAGCCTTTCTTTTTGTACAATACTGAAATGGGTAAATCTTAAAAACTATGCATATTATGACACAAAAAAATATTTATATTATAAGTTTCAAGTTAGTCATCAGGAACTCAGTAACCTCAGTGTGGGGATCTTCATTAGTCACTGGACCCTAAATGTAACCAGTACGAATCTGTCCATCATATCCCTTTTTAGTAACATTAATTAAGTCTTCATTATCCTTCATAATAATATATCATATATGAAAATACATATACAAAAAGGTAACCTACATATAATAATTTTCATGCTCTACATTCATATAAAAGAGCATGTCAGAGAAGTAATAGCTTCAGTATATGGGCTTCTACTTTAATTAAGTGCACTTTCATTTCAACTAAACTAAGAGACAAAAATAGGTAGTTTATCAATAATAGTAAGCTTCACAGCAATGAACATTTACAAAGTCTTCACATTCCACCTGCATTATTAGCTCAGGTGTCTGTCGTCTGCTGGATGCGGTTTTCCCACTGGGCGATAAGCGCGCTGCGTCGTCTCACTGTCTTGTCTGGGACCTGTGGGTTTTGAGAGACCATATGAGCACTAATCAAGATATTATAAGATCATACTAAAGATAATCAAGGATAATTAAAGATAAAAATTTATTGGTAAACATATTTTGCATCAAGATTTATGGGGTTTGATATACAAAGTTAATTCTGCATTACTTTGTTTTCCTAGGTTAAAAATACCATACTCCCATTTATTATGCATTTGTGAATTTTACTAAAAGTATAAAATGTGCAATGTGAAGGAAACTAAAGAAGCATGTAAGACGTAAAGCCAGTTAATTAATTTTACCTAGAATAGGTGGGATTAATTTTCTTCATGGTACAAATACACTATCAGTGCCATACAGCTTACTTTTTTAAAGTACATAATAGTATTAAATGGGAAGGGATTTCTAATTCTCAAAGATAAATTCTACTGGGTTTTCCATAAGTCTGAATCCATAGGATTTTTAACCTATTTTATTTTGTTGCAGATAACCCCTGTTACTGACTCAAGAGGAGAGGATTGAGGTTGTTATGTTTTCTAGGGCTTGTAGCCAATGGAATTCAACATGCATCCAAAGAGTGCACCAATTTAATTGTTCTTATTCCTATGGATGTAGACTTACAGTCTTAAATTTTATGTCTCTTATATCCTTTTCTATGGAATAATAGGGAAGTGTTACTATCACAAGAGGTTGCTTCACTGACAGGAATACAGCAATGGTAATGTGTATACATTGAATAACAGTTGCACTGAGGAACTTTACTAAAACTTGCAAAATTAATATTACCTTAATTAAACCCATATTATTTTGTCATCTACAGACTGCAGAAGAAAGAAGATTTGATTGATACATAATTTGACTATATTCACAACATTGAAGATAGTAAGACTCGACAACTAAATATCTGATCTTAATGAAGACAAAATAAAAGAATATAAAGAATAATTAATGGCAGGTCATGGTTAAAAATCTAACTTTGTTTTCTGACATGTAAATTGACTGAGACAGGTCTGAGACACATAACACTAAAGAGATAAGCTAATCAAACATTTCAAAATGACAAAATGCATTTTATGTTCCAATTTCCTCCAAAATTGAGCTGGAGTGAGTACATTTTCTAATACATATTAATGATATTCAGTACAATGGTTTTGCAGTATTTAAAAATCCTAACTTTTGCCTCTTTCATCTTCCTTGTATGACTTAGAGTTCTATAGCCTCCTAATTCACCTTACCTGGGGTTGTTCAGGTTCATCAAGGAGGTTAGGGTTGGACTGAGCAGGCCGGATGCCATTCATCTCTGAAAGGCTGTGGTTGCTCTCCTCTTCCTCTGTTAGGTCCTGGTCATCTTCAGTGCCACCAATATCCAACAGGTTAGGCTGTGACCGAGCCATCTGGAAGGCTCGCAAGCGCCTGAAAAAGAGGGTTGGATGATCAGGATCAATCATTATTAGTCAAATATATATTTTTCTAGTTTAGAATTACAAGCAAAGGACAAACCCAGAATGTACAGTGTAGAAGAGTGGGACAGGTAAGTGTCACTGAAGAGTGGATAGTTGTTTACAAGGTTGTGTTGAATTAATAGATGGAGGAATTGAGTTTCTGAGGTATTGAACAATAGTTAGTCAGAAATTTTAGTGATCAGAAGTAAGAAGGTATTCTGTGGTTTTCTGCATGATCAGTTTACTTCCTGCAAGGTTAGTCATCTCTGAAAAGACATGTAAATGTGTAGGGTGGTATCATCAGCATAGGAGGGGAAGTTTGGAATAAAGGATTATTAATGGATGATAAGAAGAGAGTGAATGGCACAACGGAACATCGACGAATACTACTGTCAATAGATTTAGGAGAACAATGGCCATCTACCACAGCAGTGATAGAACAGTCAGAAAGAAAATTTGAGATGAAGTTGCAGAGAGAATAATACAAGCCATAGGAGGGTGATTTGAAAATCAAAGCTTTCTATCACAATTTTAAAAGCTTTTCTTATGTACAAGGTAACAGCTAAACTTTCCTGAAAATCTCAAAAAGAAGATGGCCAAGACTCAGTAAGGAAAACCAGATCACCAGTAGAGCAGCCTTGACAGACTTGACAGGCAATCATATAGAAAAGTGTGAAGTGATAGATGCTTAGGAATCTTCCTGTTGTTTAGATAGATAGGAAATTAGAGGAATAGGACAGTACATAGTTCAAGGGATTGGATGGTCACCATTTTTAGGAACAGGCTGAATGTAAGCAAACTTCCAGAGGAAAGAAAGATAGATGTTGAAAGAAAGAACTGAAAGAATTTGACTAGGCAAGGTGCTAGCATGAAAGTACAGTTTGAATGGAGAAATTTCCATTGACTTAAAGTTTCATGACAGTTTGAAGAAAATGATAATGATTATTATTATATAGCTTATAGTTATTACATAAAATCAACAGCATTGTCTTGTTATTAAAAGTACCTTAGCTCTTCCTCCCGCATTTGCATCTCCTTCAGCTCTGATTGTATCTTTTCTTCAGCGGTGCAGTAAGAGCGGCGGTAATACTGCTTTGGAGGCTGTGTGCTGGCAATCACTGATTCTGAAGCCGAGTTGTTCGTAGAGTTGAACTCAGGCTTCATCTTAGCCAGAGTCTCTCGCTGTATGACAGCTGACTGTGGAGGCAAAGCAACAAAGACTAACAAATACTGAAATGACACACTACCAAAGTACTGTTATAACAAGGAAGTTTAAAATGATTTCCATAGATCATGAATGAGTATCTTTAATTCCTGTGATAACTGGACAAATAATTTACATTTCAATAACATGACATTGAGCACTTGAAGCCGTAGAATTGAAGAAAAACAAAATTGACTGATATTTCTAAGCATACAACATATATGCAGGAACCTCAACACTAAGCACTGACCTTGGGTTCGACTCTCATGGGCCGAGTGCGCACACCATGGGAGGTTGTGTGGGTGAGGGTTGGGGGAGGGGAGGTAAAGGCAGACCCTGTCATCTTCCCACGGGATGCTATGAACTTTTGCATGAGTCCCTTTGGTGGGCGGGTGGTGGAGGTGGTGGACAGGTTGTTGGTGGACAGGCTTCGGGAAAGACCATTGCGGTTGAGGGCTGGGGAGGGGGTAAAATTGGGGACAGGAGATGCGGGGCTCCTTGGGGATGGACAGCGCTTGGGGGTAGAGGAAGGGGTAGTGCTTGCACTGACACGGTGGGTGTTGGGAAGGGCCTGGGAGCGGGGACTCTCAAGCGCCGGGCTCATATCACTAAAGTCAGACATGCGGGTCACCTATAAAGGGAGACGGAAAGGACTTGAGGATATGATACAAAAATACAAACCTTAAAGCGAAAGGGAAAATAACAAGAGGATACAATAATAAATACGTATGTACATATACTATTTAACTAATTCTTTTACCATCAGCTACAGAGGATGATGTCAAAACTTTTAGATAATCTAAACTGCAAAACTTAAAAGAACAGAAGTTACACTGGCAAATAAACAACTATTTCTATTGTCTGGAGGCAAGATATAGAAATACAAACCAATAGGGAAATAAAACATACAATGGTCCAGTCAACAATAGAGGGAGAAGCAACAGTTCCCTTGCAAAACATTACCATCACACAAGCTCCAGTCGCAGGCTTCTCCTTCACCATAAATTTTTTCCTTCTCATCTTCACTGGTTTCTCAAACAATATATACTTTTCTCCAAATCCGCGTGTCAGCTTTGTGAAACCAAGCGTGTCAGCTTTGTGAAACCAAGTACAACTTTTACACAGTGTATCCTACCTTAGTGATTATACATATCAATTCAATAATCATATCACAGATTTCAATGTAATGAATAGAAAACCAAAATGTAATGAACCTATATTCTGTCTACAGTTATTGAATAAAGATAAAACCATGGAAGGAATGAAGGAGTCTAAAGCTTGTAGTTACATGGTATTTGATAAAAAGTTGTATAAAAGTGCTGTAATAGAGACTTTATTATTAGTAGTAGTAATGAAAATAACATTATCAAGCCTCACCTTAGCATCAACAGTCTCCTCTGATGTAGTAAGAATCTTGCCGGCGTCCCTCAACTCCCTCTCCTTCTGGCTAGTCTCCTGAATCTCAAGCTGGATTCTGGAGGTCGCCAGGCGGTGCTGCACATCCCGCCCATCTGTCTGAGGTTTAGGAGCAGCAGGAGCGGATGTGTTAGAGGCAGGTGTGGTGGAGGCAGCGACAGTGCGAGGTTGGGCAGATCCATTGACTAGCCCCTTCTCTCGTCTATACGCCTCCTCTCTCTCCCTCGCTAGTCGTATCTCCCTCTCGATGACAGACTCCTTCTGCATCCTGTGGAAAGAAAAGGCTTGTGAGAAATCTGAGAAAAAACGTGGGAGCAAAGCAGGATTCTGTGAAGGATGATTATGACATTAAGGACAAGTTGCAAAGGAGGAAGGAAGGACAAAATGACGACATGGAGGTGGTGAGGACGGAGAAAGAAGCCATGGGAAAGAAAGAAAGGAGAAGAAAGTGAGAGGGATGCAGATAACATAAATGAAGACAAAAGTTGGGGTAAAATGAAGAAAAGAGGCCATGGAGAATGACGGAAAGAGCGAGAAGGGGCTGAAGTAAGATGGCCAAGAAGAGGTAGATGGATATGTTAAGGAGGAAAAGGCAGGACGAAGGAGTCTGAAGGAAGCCGGGAAGCAAGAGAGAGAGAATAGAGAAGTGAAAACCGAGACAGTAAAGTTTATGAATGAAGAAAAGAAAGGAAAAAATAAGAATAGCTATGAAAAAGAAAGGTTTATGAAGGAAAACGAAAGGAATAGAGAAGAGAGCGTACGAGAGAAAGGCTTGTGAAGGAAAGAGGAAGCGAACGCGGTAGAGATGAGAAGCTATGATAAAGGAGAGTCTGTGGAGGAAGGAAGAAGGGAGAAGGAATGAAGTGCTGATAGCGAGGTCACGTCCTTCTATCCTGCTGGCAGGAGGAACCACAGGGTCAAGATACCACAGAAGTGATGACGCTAACCTTGTATTAAACATGAGAGAGAGAGAGAGAGAGAGAGAGAGAGAGAGAGTGTGTCCACCACTATCGATCTCCTTGTTCTTGCTGAGAAATAATAAAACTCTCTCTCTCTCTCTCTCTCTCTCTCTCTCTCTCTCTCTCTCTCTCTCTCTCTCTCAGAAAAAAAGAAGCCAGCAAAACAACCGAAAGTGAACAGCGACAAGCCACGTACACGATTTCCAATGAGAAATGAAAATGAAGAAAAGAGAGAACACGTGAGATCCACCAGTCAGTGACAGTGTTAGGGTCACGGCCTACCTGAGCTATCTCCCAATCTCCTTCCTTCACGCTCCGGGAGAAAGCTTAACTACATCGCATACACTACACTGTGACATATGGATTGCATTTAAACCTTTTCACGTACTGTGCAATCCGATTTCTTACTTAAAGGGGACTGGCAAATTAGAGTTTTCTCTTTTTCCATTTTTTTGTTGTCCTTGCCCAGCATTCCCTCTTACATTAAAAAAAAATATATACATATAAAAAATAACTTCATTGATGGGAAGGATATTGAAAAGAACAAATAATAGAAATTAATCTTTGACACCATGAGCCGAAAACGAAATTCAGTCAAATGGAAGCTAGTGTGTGTGTGTGTGTGTGTGTGTGTGTGTGTGTGTGTTCACTTGTACTCAAACCCCACAAAACGCCGGTAGTCAAACAGGCGTGGCTTCACTGGATTCCATAAGCGGTAATATACAGAGCCATTACACGACAAGGAAGGAAAGGAAGGGGAGGGGGGAGGGGGCACTGGAGGCCGCGGTTAAGTTAAGTAGCTGCGCACTTCACCTGGAAACCCAACGCATTACCTCTAGACTTGCAACCACGACACTGCCCACGTCCTCTAATCTCACCCCCCACCATGTCCTTCACTACAACAACAACAACAACTACTACTACTACTACTACTGCTACTACTACTACTACACGTCTACCACTCCCCATTTGCAATCATCACCCTTACAAAACACTCTAGCTTCTACTTCAACACCAATCATCCTTACACACGCCACCATACGTCTTCCCTTACATAACACACCCTCCACCTATACAATACTCGCACACTACACCACTGCTATCACCAAGCAGCACAACAATCACCACCCGCAGGCAGCCCCAGCACGTACACGCCCCATCACAAAGCCGCGAGTCACCACCGCAGTGTCTAGAACCGGAGCAAAACACTACGAACACTGATAACCAATTATTTTCTCCCGCAAAGTCTTCGCGTTACGTTGGTGAGCCGGTCACACGTCTGAACACAGCACCTGGTGAAGCGGTGAACACGATGAGAAGAACACGCCAGTCACTAACTCACGCACGCACTTCCTCCTCCTCCTCCTCCCTCGCCCTATCTGTCCGATTGTCTGTCTGTCGGCCGTATGCTTATTCGTTTAGCCGTGAAATAATATGCTAAGCTGATTTTCATAAAGCCCTGCATTGTCTACTTCCTGGATCTCTCTCTCTCTCTCTCTCTCTCTCTCTCTCTCTCTCTCTCTCTCTCCTCCTCTCTCTCTC
>CM035190.1:4654150-4685700 GCA_020233015.1 Callinectes sapidus | reverse complement strand
CTCCTCCTCCTCCTCCTCCTCCTCCTCCTCCTCCTCCTCCTCCTCCTCCTCCTCCTCCTCCTCCTCCTCTGCCATCCCCTCTCTCTGTCGCTAATTACCTTGATCAGTATGTAAGATGCTATTATATTTTGATCCGGGCATCCTGTCTCGCGTAATAAGCTCCACGTTTTCCTCTCATTCACCTCCTTAATGATCGAGTGATGGCAGGCTGGCATGCACTAACCACCAGCAAGAAGTGTGTGTCAGATAAAGTAGATAAATTAGGTAATAAAATAGATGAATAGATTAATGTGATGAGTATTCTTTTCTCTTTATGGAACATGTGACTTTCTATTTCAGCCATTTGTGTATTTGTTTCCATATATTTTAGGGGGGAGGGGGTTGTTTTTCGTTGTAAATGTGACAACGTTGAAAGTCAGGTACGGTATACGTAAGAATGTGTCTCTCTCTCTCTCTCTCTCTCTCTCTCTCTCTCTCTCTCTCTCTCTCTCTCTCTCTCTCTCTCTCTCTCTCTCTCTCTCTCTCTCTTATGAAAACAAATTTGATGGGAAAAAGGAAAAAAAAGATTGAGGCATGCACATCCCAGTGTTTAGATTGAGATATTGTCGCACTGCAGAACTTATTAACTTAGCAGAGAAAGGAGGAAAATAGTTAAATAAACATCTATGTCACCATATTTCAGACGCAGTTGTCTTGGTGTCCGTGGAATATTGAATGCGATAAACATTTCACATATTATTCATCACCGAAGTAGAAAAAAAGAACTGGTGAAGTGTGATGTTTGTGTTATTATTCTAGACTGATTTACTGTCTCATTCTCAAATGCTACAACAACTGGTAGACTCTAAAAATCTATGTTTTGTTTTGTTTTGTTTTTATTTTCCCTACTTATATTTTGAACTCTATTAAAGGTGAACTTTCAAAACACTTCTCCGAATTTGCTTTTTTTTCAAGGACTGGGTCCTTTAATGTTTTCTTTTTCTTTTTCTATCTTTCATACACCCCCCTGAAGCCTCTTACATGTGGCCATTGGAAAGGAATAGGGAGGTGCACATCCTTGAAGTAAAACTGCCAATGAATCTTCAGTTGATAAAACAGGAAGTTGACATTTTTATCTCCTCCCTCTTCCTTCAGGGTTAGTGCAATGGTGAGGAGTGTACTTTAGTATTCCCTCTTCAAACCCTTTCCTTGCGGGCTACTGCCAACAACCTGTGTCCTTGCGAGCCTGTGGGAGAGAAGTGATCCCAGGAAGCCTCTCACCGGCTCCTGTAGTGCGGAGAGTTGGTCAGGGAGAGCAACCATTTGGCTGTTTGTTCTTCGAGGTAGGGTAAAGGATACCAGGGACAGCTGTCAAGTGGAAGGAAGGGAAGCTGCATTGTGTTCTTTTCCGCTTCCTCGGGCACTGTTTGACGCTGTTCACTTATCCTTGCAGTCATCGCGAGGAAAAAGACTATTATTGCACTACAGTCTTCCCTTCTCGCTTACCAATCCTTCTTTTAGAAAACTTAAAAATACAGAGGAAAGAGAAACGATCAAGCAAGAGATGCGTGTTTTTCAATGTGATTTTGTTAAAGGTGGATCTAAAAGTATTGGCATTTATTAATACCATACTAAAACTTCAACTATTAATGCCATACTGTTTTTATGTAAATGCATTTAAACTACAAAACATTCACTGTGACTGGTAGCGAAGAAGCCCACCCCAAATTTTTGTTTATGAGAGAATATATATATATATATATATATATATATATATATATATATATATATATATATATATATATATATATATATATATATATATATATAAGGCAATAGATGTATACGGAGCAATAATGTAACAAGACTTTCTGGAAAGACTAAATCAGATTATGTGACTAACTGTAAATTTTTGAGTAAAATCATTTTAAATCATTTTACGTCTTAACGAGTGAAAGATGTAAGAGAGACTGATTTTGGCCCTGGCAGCAAGGCCAAATGGAATGCGTAAGAGAAAGGAAAAGTAGGAGAAGAAAGAAAAAAATAAATGAAGGGGTAATTACGAAAGCAGAAAGGATGAGGTTAGATGATGACACACAAAATCAGGTCACCATGATTCACGACACACAAAACGTGACCACCAAAGAGAATAAGATGAGGCGAGTCATCACAAAACTAACATAGCCAGAGAATAACAGCAGAGTGCAGGAAGAGGTATTCAGGTGACTGTCACTAAGTTAGTACACAAAGGAAGCAGAACTTATCAGCACCTAATGACATGTAGAAGATGGACAGCCACGAGATAGAAAATAACCGCTTTGTTCCTTATTAGGTAGAAGTGGAATTTACCAAAATTTCTTGAAAATTAATCTTATTTGAAAAAAAAATAATCAAGTAAATGTAATAGCATATGTAGGTATCAGTAAATCAAAATCAGTAAAGTAATAAAAGATCAACTCATTCTCTTGTAGATACTAATATTGGCCCATAGACATAGTCTTGTTGGCCTGTGGGTAGACATATTCCTGTTAGCCGATGGGCTAAATATATTCCTGTTAGTCCGTGGGTTACACATAATCCTGTTAGCCCATAGGCTAGACATAATCCTGTTCACACGTGGAGTAGACGTATTCCTGTTAGTCCTTGGGCTACACATATTCCTGTTAGCCCGTAGGCTAGACATATTCCTGGTAGCCCGTAGGCTAGACATAATTCTTTCAATCAATATCCATGGGGTCTTCATCCTCATCAATGTCCATGGGTTCCACATTATCATCATCAGTAGCCATAGGCTCTGCATCATTTACATTCTCAGGCTGCTCATCATCAGTTACTTCCTCTACATCAACCATTGAGCTTGCTGAACTTTCATTAAGTAAACGTTCAGTGAAATCATCATACTCCTCATCATCTGAGGTGGACCCATCAGCATCATCGTCATCATTTTCATCGCCATCATTATCATCATTATCAGTATCGTAATTTTCTTCCTTGTCGTCATCCTCCTCCTCATCGTCATCATCTGATGACGTGCATTCCCCTTCATGTAGTAAGCACTCGCATGTATCACCAACTACTAGGCATATGTGCTCATCGTCATCCTTACAGTTCATAATATCTTCTTTGCTGTACTCCTCGGCAGACCAATCATCCCATACTTGCTGCCCCTGGGCATACTCAGCACCATCACTTAAGTCTTCACTCTCGGTCTGCTCATCATCAGACACATCCTTTGATTCTACATCATATGAGGACTTATATTCTTGTTCGCTGTCCTCAGCAGACAAATCATTGTTGAGTTTTCTCTTCCCATACTCAACACCCCCATCATTCAGATCTTTATTCCCATCATTAATCTTGCTTTCAGTCTCACTGTTCATGATGGGCAAAACGAGCCTTTCTCTATCACAGCCTTCAACCTTTGGGTGTTGTTTTTCTCTTATTTCTAGGCAGCTAAATGCCTCTATGAGGTCACATAGCTTTTGTTCCCACTCTTCATTAGACCCGTCCACACTCCCACCCTGGTCATCTTGCATTTTCCTCTTTTCCCCTTTCTTATTTTTGTCAGTAAATTCAAACACCATTTGGGTAGTTGCTCTGCTTTAGTTTTTTCGCTTTGAGTTTTTACTCGGTGAACCCCTGTGGGATCCCCGTCACTCTGCGGTAGAGGTGATTTTCAAAGCAGTGTATCAGTATCATACCTTGCAGAACATAGACACCCTCAATATTTAAAAACATTTTGAGGGATCTTGTCCTGCTGAACCGTTGCTTAATTCCAAGCTGTTTCTCTCCAATTAGTTTAAACCAGTAGGAACTCAAGATGTATTCTAACCAATAGGAACACGCAGAGAGAGAGAGAGAGAGAGAGAGAGAGAGAGAGAGAGAGAGAGAGAGAGAGAGAGAGAGAGAGAGAGAGAGAGAGAGAGAGAGAGAGAATTTTATCTACTAATACTAAAAGTTAGGCCTCATTTCTAATCTTTGACATGATGTATTTAAGCATTGGTCTATACAAACCTAGCTTTCTCGGCTCAGTAGACATCCTTCAGAACAGTTGTATCGGTTAAAACACTCCCACTTTCTTCATTTTATTCATTAATGAACTTCTGAACCAAATTTCTTGCCTTATCTATTCCTACGCTGATGATACAAGGATTGATACCACACTACACTGCTCTCACTTTTTTTAGAGACTACTAGATTGTGAACAGATCCTGCAGGGACACCACAGAACGCCTAACTTCTTATTTCTCTAAGATTTCTAATTTAGGCCAGAGAAAACTTAGTAGTGTTCAATGCCTCAAAAAAGTCCATTTCTCTATATATCAAGTCGACGCAACCTTCTCGACGACTCTACTCAACTCTCTCCCTCCTTTATCTGTCATCTACTTACAATCTAAACTGGAAACTTCATATCTCATTTCTTGCTTGAACAATTTAAAACCATTTATATATTTTGATCATTTAGTTTTATCCATTTATCAATGATGCAGTGCCAAGACAATATTTTGATTTTGCCACCAACACCTGCTTCCAGGCTCCAGCTGATCTCAAGGCAGGAGGACCCAGACCAAGACCCAGAGTCTGATATTCCCCAACAGAAGTGTACAATCCCCACATTCACCCCTCGTTTTAGGACACGGAGGTTTCGTGGGACAATCAACGGCGAGGAGAGGATAGGTAAGTGAATCACGTATCATTGTATAGCTCTGACATTCTGGATAAGTAATGAATAATGGTGAAGTAAGGTTTTTAGCTGGTGTGAAAACGTAGGTTGGCAAATTGGCTTGTGAGCGAAATGACTAATTCTCATGTATTCATAATTCTCTGTACTTTTAACCCTTATTTCTGGACACTGTTGGCGAGGAGAGGACACGTAAATAATTCAGGTTTAATTGTCTAACCCAAAATCTAAAGAAAAGCTAGAAATAATGGCAATATGGCATTGTTTTTTTTTTTTAATGATTGGCTGTTTGTCACTTTCAATACCCTGCCTTGTCTGTCCTGTGTTTGGTGACCAGTGACCTGCGCGTCATAAATACTGCTATCGGTACATTTTTATACGTCCGCATCTTCCCCCATTCCCATATAAGCTTTGGGGATCACATTGGGAATCGGGGGTTTTGTGTGGGAGGACTGGAAATGAGCGAAAGCTAGGAGAATTTCACATAACATTGTAATTTTTATTATTATTATTGGTAAAAGTACAGAACAGAACTTCCTCGTTTTCCATCCCCCCCTATCCTTCCCCAGCAAGCTTTGGGACTTTGAGGAATCGGGAGTTGGGGGAGAGGGGGGTAGACAAACAGGCGATATAGGGCAAAATGGAAACAAAAATCTAAGGACCGAAATTGCCATTTTCGTGAAATTTGTGTAAAATTTTAAATAGAGAAAAATCTGATGACAAAACCTAAACCAGGTGTGCACGCGGTGCGCTCACCAACATACGAACATACACACTAACTTGTATACCTTCATACATGATTGATTATTGTGGACTTTGATTCTGCAGGCACTGGAATATTCATTTGATTACTATGGTCTTACAAAAGGTGTTCCCACATTAAAAACATCACAGACATGTATAGTAAGTACTCTATCACCTTGCAAGGGTATTTCAATGATTAGAAAGGAGGTGCTAATCTTGACTTTCGGGTAAAGTTTTGTGGCTTAAGTAATGAAAACACGAAGTCTTTTCTTTATGATGCAGATCCAATTGGCATTCCTTCCTGCACCTAACACAGCTTTTTCTGAGGAAGAAGTCCATGTTTCATCAAAAGCTTCACTAAAGCTTCACAGTTCTTGCAATAAGTTGCCACAAAATCCCCATAGGGCAGGTTGGAGCCTTCCCAGACTTTTTAGATCTTCTACACATCCTTTTTGAATGCCTGTCATGTTTATAAATGACAGTGAACCTGCACCAGAAAGGCTGACGTGCTCCAATAAAGAAAATTAAACAGCGACTGTAATACTATGGAAAGCAGACATTGGTTGCTCTGTGATCAGCGTCTCGAGTGTACTTGCTTGATTGGTGGAACAGATGCCATGACATCACAATATCCTGCTACCCACAAATCATAGTCATAAAATAAAAGAAGCATTTCAATGTTTGCTTTTGTCTGGTGCACAGCTGGCTGGACTTAAAAAATGTCATATTTCTGCCACGCTTCCGACCGCTATTACAGACGTACTATTCACTTGCTGGGAAATTTCTCATGTTTATAGCAAGTTTACTGACCTTTCCACATGATACATGAGTAGCATGCTTATATTTATTGTGGACATATTGTAAAGATATAAATATTAACCATTGATATCATAATTGCTTTTCAGATTGGTAAATGTCACCCTGTCTAAATGTTTGTTTCACTTGGTTTGGTTAGGTTAGGTTAGTTTAATGAGTTCAGCTTAGGTCAGAGATCTACTGTATTTCTAAATATAGTTTCACATTCCTCTCACTGCAGCAATTCTTACCTGTCTCATCAGTTGCAGCTGCTCATTCTCAGTTTTTTGAACCCATACATATCTGTCGCTAATTAATTTGAATGTTGCCATAGTTTTTACGAAAATTAGGGGAACTTGCCTTACACTCTCCCACTGTGATTTTTTCTGATCAACTGATTGGATTCAATTTCTTTGAAGGACTCACTGTCCAACAGTGAGGTGCTGTCACCATTATAGTAGGTATTTACCTTTTCATGTTCTATGCATATACAATCAATTTTTACTTAACCAAACTTAATTCTGGGATTTTGTGATCTGCACAAAACTTATTTACTCATTTAGTGTTAATTGAAAAACATCACAGTGGGGAAAGGTGTAAGGCGAGTTTCCCAAATTTTGTAAAATCTTTGGTAACATTCTAATTAATTTGCAGTGGACATATACCTACCTATGGGTTAAAAATACTTAGATGGAGCAGTTGCAATCAATGATTTAGGTAAGAATTGCCACAGTGAGATGGGTATGACACTGGATATCTACCGATCTATCTATGTGTGATGGGTGTATGTCAGAGGTGGTGTCTGTTTGAGGAGAGAGGAGTCTTCATGTTTCATTAGGGTAAGTGAGGTGAAAAATATTCAGATTAGTTTTATACAAGATGATTTCTACTTTTAAATTAAACATTTCTGGTTCAAATTTAGGGGTGATTTTGGTTTGCTTTGTATGTCCGTAGGTGTTCTTACTTACTTAATTGTTTTTACTTTACAGAATTAAGTCTGCTTGTAATGTCCCATCTTTTAAAGTTAATTTGTCATGTTTGTGAGTATGTGTTTACATTATTTATCTATTTGAATGTGTGACAGAATTTGAGTTCAGTTTAGCAAAATGAAATTACATCAGATTTAAATAGCAAGTGTGTCATAGACCACACACACACACTGATCACATGCAATTCCTGATTCAGAGTTTAGGCAGACTACACAGGAACAGTTACAGGAAAGCACAGAGTTGTGTTGCAAAAGCTCAGCATTGCATCACTTTTCAAGAACACAGAGACAGCCAATAGTTGCTGCATGCTGAATTATCACTCAACAAAGGGTAGGCCAGCACAAGGTGCATGCACAAAGGGCATCTGGTGCAAGTTGTGGAGCAGCACCATGGACTAAATTTTGTCAATAGAATTCAACCAAGACATTCCCTGGTGTGCTCACTGCTCCAGCTTTACCTTGATGATGGGCACCTGTGTTAGTCAGGCCTCTGGCTTATTGTTACACCACGCCACCTGTCTTCAGGCTGATTTTTATGGGCTGCATCCTTGGGAAACAACATACTCATTCAGTGTTACAGCAGGGAGGCCAGGCAAGGTCACAACCCATTCACCTTGACCATACTAATACGAATGCTGTCCACCCACATGCGAAGTGAATGGTTCTGTTCTGGGTCCTTAGGTGGGCTAGTACCATGACAGTGTGTGTATGAGTTAGGATTTTGATAGACTTTTGAGTTACCATTTATGCCAGAGTATAAGATGGGCTTTTTTTTGCCAATTTTGAGACTCCTCCCTCCACTATTAAGGAAGTCATCTTATACACCAGTTATTGCTCAAAACCTAAATTTTTCCCTCAAAAATTGGAGGTCATCTTATACTCAGCATATACAGTAGGTTAGCAAACTGAAAGCATAGTTTTAAATAGTTAAGTTAGAAAAATAAAAACATGTAATTTATCAGGATACTAATGCAATTCTTTCTTTTTCAGATACAAATGTAGAGACTAAATTAAAAAGCAGGAAAATCACCACCACAATGGAAGGGATGAAGACAATTAGGGTTTGGGCAGCAGTGAAAGCTCTTTCCCACACCATACCAATAATCAGAGAAAATTTAGCAGGTGGAATTAAAGAAGGTACATCAGGTGAGGGAGAGAGATGAAAACAGACTTGCACCATCACTAATAATGATGATAATAATAATAATAATGATGATGATAATAATAATAATAATAATTATAATAATAATAATAATAATAATAATAATAATAATAATAATAATCATGAATTACAGACACCTACCAAACACCACTAGCACCCTAAGAAATATTCAAACATTCCCAAAGCACTTCCACACACACACAAATGCACTCCTAAATGCATCCTAACCTAACCCAACCGAACCCTATTGTTTCAGAGGCAGAAGGTGGAGGATAAGTTGGCCAAGCTTCAGAAATACAGGAAAGATTGTGAGCACCTTTTTGTTGAGACTGAGGACTCCTGGATAGGATTACCTATGAGGTGAGAGAGAAATTCAGAGTCTATCACTACTATTACAACAACTACTACTACTACTACTACAGTGAAAGCTTTTTTCACAAATATTCTTGTTCTCAGACAAATCAGTTCAAGAATAGGTTTCTATGACAAATTTTGTATAGGTTTCTATGACAAATTTTGTATGAGTTCATAAACAGTGTTTGGGTGTGTGAATGCACAGCAACCTACAGTACTTGATCAGACACTAGTGCTATAGTCATTTTAGTGAGGTATAGTGATAATTGCATACCTGTCATTATCTTGTCATGACCCTTGGGTGATCACCACACACTAGCTGGTGACCTTGATGAAAACTGATAAATGCATGCTTCCATTACCTGTCACTATATGTACAGTGCCCTTAGTAAAAAAATTGTGTTAATGCATGCCCTATCTTGTTATGACTAGGAGGTGAATTTTGCACACAAGAGAGTCTCTTGGCCACCAGGCTGCATTACTGTAGGCTGAAGAATACATGCTTTATCACCTTGCTGTCACCTATGGGTGGTTACCACACACTATCAAGTCTCTGGCACCTGGCTGTGGCTTGTCACTGGTGTCAAAGTGAAGAGCCTTCCAGGTAGCCAGAAGCCTGCCAGAAGGCAGGGAATGTTGTGCTGGTAGTAACAGTACATGCTCTGCTGCTTGATCACACCTCACCTGGTGTCCGAGTGCTTAGATGCCCCAGGAAGACCATGCCTGCCACAAAAACATTTATCATGGATAAAGTTGTTAAGACTCCCTGGATCACATACACACACTGTACTTAAACAAGGGGGATATATAGAAGGCATGTGCTGTCATGAGCAGGAGAATACTTCCTTCCTTACACAGATTGCATGATCCAGTATTCCCTTCTGATCAAGGCATGCTTAGTCTTATATTAGTCACACTTACAAATTCACACCTCACACTTTACCTTTTCCTTCAGTATCCAGTCATTCTCCATTCTCACATGTCCCAGAACATGTTGCTCTACCTGTCTGGCCAAGACTTGCAACACTCATTCATTTTTTTCATTTTTTAACTGTCTATCTGAATTATTCTACCCACACTCCTTAGACACTCATGTTACAGCAAATACTAGATACTTATTCTTTATAAAATAAGTATGACAGGATTAATACATTTAAGGGTGCATAAGTATTTGAGAATATGGTTGTCTGGTCAGAGAAGCTACAGTACTCTTGAGTTATGTACAAGAATAAATCAGTGAGCCTTGGGTCATATTAAATCAACCAGTCAGTCATACCAAATTGTTGGGCGGAGGTAAACTCCTACCAGGCATGTCCCCTGGATGGCGAATGGGGGAACCCTATAGGTTTGGAGCCTTTACTGTGTAATAATCCACGAAAAAAAAATAGAAAGTCACACAAGAAGAGAAACAGATAATAGTGTGAATGGGAGCTATAGCCAAGAGACGGATGCAGCTGTCTCATCCGGTATGGATGACCATGATGAACATGGAATGTTCATCAATGGTTCATTCAATGATAGAGCTTGGTGTAGAAATGACTGGACCTGATATTAGAGAAGATTAAGTGGAGAAGGCAATGAGAAGTATGAAGAGAGGAAGAGCAGTTGGTAAAGATGGTGTGGCAATAGAAATGCTGCGTACTCTCGATAGTTTTAGTACTATAAAGATAAGTATTGCAAGTAAAATATACAAAAGTGGTGACGTCAGTGATATGTGCAAATCAATATTTCTAACAATACCAAAGAAACCTGGAACTTTAAGAGTGCAATAAACATAAGTATTATGAGCCAGGTCTTAAAATTAATCTTAAGGATTGTGCTAGAGAGAATAAGAAATAATATAAAAAGGGAGACAGCAGAAGAGCAATACGGCTTTGTAGAAGGAAAAAGGAACGAGAAATGCTATATTCAAACTAAGGATGTTAAGTGAAAGAAGTGTAGAGGTGCAAAAAGATATGTATTTATGTTTCATAAATTATGAGAAAGCTTTTCACAGAGTAAAGCATGAGGATTTAATTGAAATATTAAAGGAAACGGGAGTGGACGGAAAAGATTTAAGGATGATGTACAAACTATATTGGAATCAGAAAGCAGCTGTAAGATGGGGACAGCGCAAAGTGACTGGTTGAACATTAGAAGAGGAGTAAGACAAGGGTGTGTTCTTTCTCTGACAGAAGGAAAGAAAGGTTTTGCTATTGGTGGAAGAAATATAAATAATATAAGATATGCTGATGATACTGTTTTGATTGCTGACTCAGAAGAAACTGCAGGATACTGTAACAACAGTGAAGGAGGCGAGTGAAGAATAAGGTTTGACAGTGAATGTAGATAAAACAGAGGTGATGATTATTAGTAAGAAGACACAGGTTCCAAGGTGTTGTGTAAGAGTGAACAACAAGATCATAAAGTAAGTGAGAAGATTCTGCTACCTGGGAAGCTATATTACAGAAGATGGAAGATGTATAGAAGAAATTAAAAGAAGAATATGTGAAGCAAAGAATGCTTTTCAGAAGATTAGAAATATTCTTACCAACAGCCACCTATCAGTAAAAACAAGACAAAGGGCAGTTAAAAATATGTATGGTCAGAAGCCTGGACGATGACTAAACAGATGGAGAAGATAAAAATATTTGAAATGTAGTGTTGGCAAAGGCTTTTGAAAATATCTTGGATAGAGAGAATATCAAATGAAGTGCTAAGAAGATTGGGCATTGATAGAGAATTACTAGTGAAGATAAGACCAAGACATATGAGGTTTGTAGGACATGTTTCATGAAGAGGAAAGATAGAAGACCTAAGTTTAACAGGTAGAATCCCAGGTTCTAGAGCAAGAGGAAGACAAAGGGAGAAGTATATGAATGGAATAATAATAACAGTAGAAGATGGTAGTAAAGCTGTACAAATATTGCAAATGGCAAGAGATAGAGAGATGTGGCAATCCATGATCACCCAACGTTTGCAGGGGCATGGCACTGCTATAAGATGATACAGGAAACATATACATATGTATTACTGGTCATATTTATTGGAAACTATACAACTGATTTATGCCTTTACTAAACTTTGTTTTTTCCCCAGATTGAAAACATCACCTGGAATTTTACACACATGACTGGTGGAGGTGAAGCTGTTGACATGGAAAAGAGGAAAAGGTGACAAATTTGAGGAAACAAGACAGATCAGGGAAGGAAACAAATGAACAAGTAATAACTAAGATTTTTATTTTATTTTATTTGTTCTTAAGTATGACCTTTCATTATAGGAAATACTACTGAAATAGTAGATATATAATTTACTATGCTCCAATCACTCTAAAGTAGTTCTTTAGGTGTGGCCAAGGCTTCACCAGGATTCCTTCTCTATTGCCACCTTTATACATCACAGGCTTGTCTTGTTTATCAAATTCCACTCCAACTCCTTACCCTCTATTTGTCTCTTTCTCTCTCTCACTCGGTCTCTATATAAATGTGTGTATTTCCCAAATCATTCTAACTTTTGTTCTACATCATTGAAGTAATTTTTTTTTTTTTTCTGGTGTGTGTGTGTGTGTGTGTGTGTGTGTGTCTTAAATGTGGCATATGAGCAGGGGAGTGCAACTTTGCTAATATCTCCATATAACCTGACCTGACTCATCAGTTTTTATACAGAAAATACACCATGATTTTTTACCCCAACAATAATGTGAGGCAAAATTTGGAATGATTTCAGAAATACACAAATTTATATAGAAACAGAGAGAGAGAGAGAAAGACAGAGTGCAAGAAGTTGGAGCAGGGTTGGAGAAAGAAGGGAAGTTCATATTTTATGTAGAAGTGGCAATGAAACCCACAACCACATGTAAAGGGTGTTTAGATTGACCCAAATATATATCATATCACTTTCTTGCTTTGATTTGGTGTATAAGAGTTTTTGAAAGTCAGATTTATTCTGGTATACGAGATTATTTTTTTTCTTTTCTTTTCTTTTCTTTTCTAAGGTCTTAGGGATCACCTATGATTTTTCATTTTCAGCATGCAAGAAACCATGATAGACATGCAACCCTAGAGTGAGCAAGTTTCAAAACTAAGGAGGCTGAGGGGAGTCTCACCTCTCTTGAGCAAGAAGCCTTCAGAAACAGTGCTGGCACCAATTGGACCAACCTCCTGCTTGCCCAAGACACCTCCCATCACTACTGAAGATGACAAAAGTGGCTTACCAAAGGAACTGATCCAGATTCCTCTTCCAGCTTACTACTACTACTACTGGAAGAGGACATCAATTGGACCAGTGTCTTGCTCGTCACAGGATGTTCTTTCTAGATCACTATAAGTAAAGTGGTCTCTCAATGGCTGCAAAATTGTATATACTATTAAGGGTGAAAAATTGTACTAAAGTGGTCCCTGAATGGCTGAAAGTCGAAAATACTCCGAAGCCTCTCCGGAGATTTTGTAGCGCAAGAATTATTAAATAAAAGTACATACTTTTCTCCCAGAATCTTTATTGTATTTACATTAATTTCTCCACAGTAAAATCTCCGGACAGTCTTTGGAGTATTTTTGACTTAGTACAATTCCTACGGTAGACAAAAAGCTTATCCAATTCATGCAATGAAACTCAGGAATGTGTTGAATCTAGACCACAGTTTCTTACTTAGATGAGCAACTTTCATCATCCTTTAAAACTTCCGTGGAAGGCAACATGCTGTTCCAATTGATGCACAGGAACTTATGAAGCAATTAATCGGCCCGCAGTTTTGTGGACCAATAGGAGCCACTTTCCTTATCCTCTTCAGTGGTGAGTAAAGGATGACATCCTGGCAAGGCAGGATGCTGATACAACTGATGCTGGAAAGCTCTGGAGACCAGTGAATCTGCACCACATCTATGCAGACAGTTTAGATGATAAATTATCATCTTGCTCAATCATAAGCCTGCTGAGGAAGACAAATATACAGATCAACTGTCGGAATCACCATCCATAAAAATGTAGATTCCCTAAACCTATGAAACAGCTTTAAAATACATCTTTAAACAGTAGGTTGTCATGTGTCCTGTTGAACTCATTGCTATGTGGTATGTGAACAAAATTCTAGCACAGTGAAGTACAGTCACATTTTCACCTATAAAAAGATGCAATAACATTACTGTCTGTCCAGTGAACCGAGACATAATATCACTGTATCCTGTAATGAGTGAACTTTTTTATTGTTTGTCTAAATAAATCTTATAAGTTGAATTGATTGAAACCTTCCTTCAAGCTTATAACTATGCTACCTTGAATCTGATGTTCCTCTTACTAACATGACAAAGCCATAAAAGGGGGAGAAACTAAACCTACCTCATGCATTCCATCACTACTTCTGTCTTAATGAGATGCTGTATTCCCAAAATACTTTTCTATCCGATTCCAATATCCAATACTGCCATTGACCCCTTCAGTACCATGACACATTTTTATATATATTCTACTTGTTATTCTGTGATTTTATAAGGCTTCTGAAACTCAGGTGGGGATTAATCTTCTGACCTCCATTAATCCTTCCTATTGTCAATACAATTATCTAATTATACCAAAAAACTCATGATAAAAATGTGTCCCAGTACTGAGGAGGTAAAAAAAAAATGGTTAGCCATACATATTAAAGATGTAAAGTACTAGCAATACAAGCAGTTCCCTTCCAGTATGAGGTATATTACTATACTATCTTATCAGTATTCATGATAAGAAACACTATCTGCTTATCTTTCACATGCTATGTGTTCACACTACCTGTACAACACAGTGATAAGGTGCCTGCTGTGAGTGGAGAGCCCAAGCATCTATCAGGCCCTTGTTGAGCTGGAACATCGGTGACAAATACACAACTGCCTAGATAGAGTCTGAAAAAAGTAAGTTCACATCATTTTCTAACATGGACATCAGTGATAGATCTCAATAACTCAACACTATATTAAACAAGCTTTATAAAATAGATAAAGGCCTGTCCACACCACAAAATATTATCTGAAAACTTTGCAAACTGCTAAATGTGGCTTCTAAGTAGTATTTCCCATAATTATGCTATTTAAATTCATTCCAATATCCTTGTAGCATATTTTCTTGTTAAATGTGCAAGTTTCTCAATAACATCCATGCAGTTATAAAATCATAAAAAATACAGATAAATGAATTGTGTAAATTTAGTTACTTGAGAACAAGAGGCATATAAAATCATAAAAGATACAAATATATGAATAGTGCAAATTGGCATTCTGCAAATACTGCAACAGGTTTATGTAATACTACACTGGCCTGAACGACAGGCTGAGTAAGATGTGCAGGGAGAGTGGAGTAGGCTTTGCAGACGAATGGAGCAGGTTTTATGGACGACAGGAACTGTATGCCAGGGATGGGATACACTTCAGTAGGAGAGGAGTGTGGGACCTTAATGAGTGTCTGGAGAGGGTAGTCAGGCAGTACAGTCAGGGAAACTAGATATAAATGGGGGAGAGGGAGGAGACCAGGGACAGGGTAGTGGGAGAGAGGTACAGGGACTTAAGTGTTTTTTATGCTAACAGTAGGAATGATACTAAATCACCAAGACCAGAGATATTTTTCCGAGAATTCTGAAGGAGTGTAGGGAACAACTAGATGAGCCCATTACAAGGATATTCAGGAATTCGTTAGATACAGGAATAGTTCCCAGGTTATGGAGGCAGGCAAATGTTGTTCCCATATTCAAAAAGGGGATAAGGCAGAAAGTAGTAACTACATACCGCCCAATTAGTTTGACATCAGTAGTAAGGAAGATGTTAGAAGCTATCACACCAAGGGCAATTAGGAAGCACTTAGATAACCATAAACTAATTAAACACAGTCAACATGGGTTTAGCAAGGGGTAGTCCTGCCTGACAAACCTGTTATCCTTCTACAGGAAAGTATTTGAAACCTTAAATAGTGGTGACAGGTATGATATAATTTTTCTGGATTTTAGCAAAGCCTTCGATAGAGAACCCCATAGGGAACAGAGGGTACAGATAAAAGGAAAGAAATCAGAATGAGGTAATGTCACTATTGGTGTTCCACAGGGTTCAGTTTTAGGACCGCTGCTATTAATAATAATAATAATTCTTGTAATCTACATAAATGACTTAGAAGCAGGAATAAGCAGCGATATCAGTAAACTTGCAGATGACACAAAAATAGGAAGACCAATTAGGAATATAGAGGATACTAGGAGGCTACAAGAGGACTTAAATTGATTACAGGATTGGTCAGAGAAATGGAAAATGCAGTTTAATGTTAACAAGTGTACCATTATGAGTGTCTGTAAGGAAAATTGGCCTGTAGAATATACATTAAGTAATAACACCTTAGTAAAGACAGGTAGTGCAAAGGACTTGGGAGTACAAGTTAGTAGTGAGTGACCTACGTCCAGGGCAACAGTGCCTTCTAGCTAGAAATAGAGCCAACAAAATATTGGGTTTTATAGGCAGGTGTGTAACAAATAGGACGCCAGAGGTCATTCTGAGGTTGTATTTAGCACTAGTTAGACCCCATCTAGATTATGCAGTTCAATTTTGGTGCCCGTATTATAGGAAGGATATAGAGTCCCTGGAGGCAATTCAGAGAAGAATGACCAAAATGATTCAGGGGATGAGAAATTTACCCTATAAAGATAGGTTAAATCGTCTTACTCCACTTCCTAGAGAGGAGAGCAAGAGGCGATATGACTGAAGTTTACAAATGGGTAAAAGGAATTAATAAAGGAAGCATTGAACAGGTGATAGAAATTAGTAGCCAGGGCAGGACACGTAGTAATGGGTACAAGTTGGATAAGCCTAGATTCAGGACAGACATAGGTAGACATTGGTTCACTAATAGAGTGGTGAATGACTGGAATAAGCTGGACAAACATGTAGTGAGCGCAGTCAATAGGTAGCTTTAAAAGACGGTTAGATGAGAGTATGGATAGAGATGATAGGTGAGATGGATAAATACTTTTGATTAAAGGGGCTGCCTCGTTTAGGTCATACTGGCCTGGTCTACAGTCGCCACCCTCATATGTTATTAGGCAGTAAGAAAAAGCTACAATACGTGTCCCTCATTGTTCTTAGCAGAACTAGACACATTGAGATATTTAAGACTTGTGGCTCAAATCTACGCATGTAAATATAAGTAGATGAGATGAAATATTTTTGTGGTGCGAAAAATAATAAATAACTATGTTTTCTGCGTCTTTTTCTCAGCCATTTAGTATCAAGGGGTGTCAGTCTAATTACAATGTTCTAGATACTATGTAGTTAGGCGAATGAGTATATCCAAAAAACCTCACATATAATATCTGGACTGACGAGGAACATGAAAAACAGCGCGCAAATGGCAATCAGCTGATGCAATGTTACCAACTCCATACAATACGATCACAAATTCTCACTCGTTCTCAATGTTCAGATAACTATTAAGTTAAATCATCAACATACCTGGCATGATTAATGAATAAAATACACACTAAAAGACAAGCAGACCTCGTAACAAGATAGAAAGATCCTGAAGGTGAGATGCATTAATAATTTTCAAGTACCCTGACAATGGTAACAGTGCATCAAACTACTTATCACTAAGTTTTGTTTAAGTTTGAAGTTTTCAGCAGCGAAGGCAAATACAACGCAATTCCATTCAAAGCCAGTAGGTATAGCAAGTAGTAATAGTGTAAACGGGAGTAAAAGTGACTTCCAGTTTTGGCAGACTCTATATTTAGTCAAATATTTAGTCAGACTCTATATTTAGTCATCTTGAAAAGTAGGGAGGTAGCCTGCCTGACCTGTCAAACTGCTACCTTCACAAGTCAGAGTTAAGCCTGGGTTGGAAAATTGAATAATAATAAAAGTACTTACAGATTTGAGAGAGAGAGAGAGAGAGAGAGAGAGAGAGAGAGAGAGAGAGAGAGAGAGACAAATCACTAATTTTTTTTTTTCTCTCTCTCTCTCAAAGGAGGACAAATCCAGTAAAAACCATACTAGTTAGCATCCAAAGACTTGTCGATATTTCACAAAAGATAGTAAAAAAATAATTAATTCAACGTTCTGATTACATTTAAGAGTATTATAAAATGTAAGAAATGGAGCTCATCTATCTCCAAAGCCAAGACAACACTATACAAGCCCTGGGTTCCCTCCCACCCTCACCAAACAACTACATAATATACCAAGGGTTGATTCACAAGAGAGGAACACTCTGGTTCTGACATGTAAGGCTGTGGCTTCCCTGGATTGTCCCTTTTCAGGAAACAGAATGACAAGTTAACAGCTCCAAGAGGAGTCATGCCTCGGCACTTTGTTGTCAGTGGCCCAGCCCAGAGGAAGTGTGGTGTTGTAGCAGCAAATTATAAAGAATTACTAAAAAAATGCAGAAAAAAATTTGATTTAAAGGTGAGTAGTTTTTATGCAAATTTTATGAAGATGATTTGTCTTTCCTTTCTTTAAATAGACCTCCATTGTAGTAAATCATCACTCTCTTTACAGAAACATGAAGAGGTCATCATCACACTTGATGACAGGACACAAGTTGATAAGGAATACTTTGAATTTCTTGAAGATGGCACAAAACTGTTCATTTCAAAAGCAGAAGACTTTGAAACAGCTGACTACATCCATCAGCTTGCATCCTTCCTCCATGCCTGCCTGGACCGCCAGCCACAGTTACACAACAAAGTTATGAGTTGCTTAAAAGAGCCAGTAAATTCTAAGCAAGCAGCAACACTTCTGGAGGTAATAGCCAAATCCACAGATGATTCCACAGCTCGGACTTCAAAAAATGATGATGCCGAGTGGTTTAAAGGTAAAAACTGTACAGTATCTATCTCAAGTTCAGTGATTAATATTTGCATACATATATATGTAATTTCAAAACTGCTTCCTGTGTCAAGATGAACAGCAACAGTGAAAAGCAATCTGATTAAAGGCTAAAGCTTTAATTGGGAGTATTAAATGTTACTGTGCATATTTCCAGGATTAGACACAAGGTTTAAAACTAAGGAAGCTGTCATGCGCAACAGTGCTGAGGCGAGGATGCGAGGTTATCTCAATCACGCCAAAAGAGAACTGCTTTCTGAGAACCTGCCAGCTGACTCCCCACATAATAATGCAATCCTTTTTTTTAAGGAAAAACTACAAAAATCAAAGTAAGAAGTGTCAACACCTTCATTTGGTTTGTATTGATATTAGTGCTTATAGTTTTGAGTACAGTTACTATATTCTAGGATTTTAGAAGGAAAAATTTTCATCTCGGATACAAATAGTCATTTACAGTAAGTTATTCCACTAATAATGTTAGAAATAACGCTGCTAGCTAATTAGTTTAGATGAAGATTTTTCTCAGTGAATAATTACAACATTTGCTGTTCCAGAATCATGTGGGTACTTAACCACAATCTTAATTAGCCCAGTAGCCTTAACTTTTAATCATCTTGCCACACCAAAATACTTGACATACTCCTGTTGGAGCATATGTAGATAGTAAGTCTCGAGACTATATCACTTTATATTTGAAAAGACAAAATTACTGTACTCAACCATCCTTTATGCTGTAAGAGTACATAAAGATGGTGGAAGACTACTATTAAAGATTAAGTTAATAATCGTGTTCTGTTCCAAGAATAGAAATAAATAATTATATTTCCAAAAGATTTGCAACAGACAAGCATTTCAAGAAAATAACTACATGGTACGTAACACACAGGTACAACGCCAGTTACTTTGACCGCTCAACTGTGTCAAAACAAGAACGTCTGTGTGACTCCCAAGGAGTATTTGAATGTGAGGGCCCCTACGACCAACACAAATGTCAGGGCATCCATTACATCAACCCCTATGCCTCCAGGGAAGCAAGGATTGTCTTCTCCACATGGAATTTTGATCATGTGTAAGATAATTTCTGAACATTTACCTTTTCCATTCCAAGAATAGAAATAAATAGTTATATTTCCAAAAGATTGAAACAGGTTTACCGTGCTAGCCACACAGGAAAGGGAGGAGGATGAGGTAGTGATTGAGGTAGGGGGAGGGGAAGGGGACAGGACACCCAAGGCAAAGGTAGTGAAGAAGGACAAGGGGGCAGAGAGGTGAAGGATAGGAAGAGGCTAGGTAGGTCACAGGAAGTGTTGGTAGTGGGAGACTCTAGGATTAGGTACCTTGATAGGACCTTCTGTGACAAGGATAGGGTGAGGAGGATGACGTGCTGTCTCCCTGGGGCTGGAGTGAGGGATGTGGTAGAGAGATATGGGAGGATAGTTAAGGGGACTGGGAAGGAGGCTGTAGTGGTTGTTCATTTCGGAGTGAATGATTTAGGAAGGGTGAAATCTGAGGAGTTGCTTCTGAGGTACAGGGAACTGTTAAGGGAGGTGAAAGAGAGTGGGAGGAGGGGTGTTGTGTCGGGGGTGCTTCCTAGGCTGAGGGTGGGAGGTGTGTGGCTTTCACAAGCCATTGGCCTGAACGACAGGCTGAGTAAGATGTGCAGGGAGAGTGGAGTAGGCTTTGCAGACGAATGGAGCAGGTTTTATGGACGACAGGAACTGTATGCCAGGGATGGGATACACTTCAGTAGGAGAGGAGTGCGGGAATTTAGTGAGTGTCTGGAGAGGGTAGTCAGGCAGTACAGTCAGGGAAACTAGATATAAATGGAGGAGATGCTAACAGTAGGAGTGTTATAAATAAAATGGAAACACTTTGGGGTACTGCATGTACAGAAGAATTAGATATTATAGGTATCACTGAGACTTGGCAGGCAAGCATTTCCTACCCAAAGTAGAAATAGATGGGTACACTCTTCATCACAGAGATAGGGTAGGTCAGAAGGGAGGAGGAGTAGCACTGTACGTCTGGAGCACTCTAAATAGCTATGTAAATACCACTGTAAATTCGGTTAGTAATGCAGAATCATTATGGGTTGACATTGTCACAGGAGGGAGAAAAATAGTTATCAGGATCATGTACATGCCTCCGGACTTAGATGAGGCAGATAGTGCACCGCTGATACAGGAAATTGGAAGGGCAGCTAGGTATAATAATGTGTGCATTATGGGGAACTTCAACGGGGACTTCAACTATACAGCCATTGACTGGAATAGGTTGACAGGAGACGATAATGCTGAGGAATTTTTAAATGTAATGCAGGATGGCTTTTACCATCAACTCATTAGGGAATCCACAAGGCAAGGAAATATCTTGGATCTGGTATTCACAAATAGTGCAATCTTGGTTAGTCAGGTAGAGATAGGTGACAGATTTAATGAAAGTGATCATAATGAAATCAGATTCAAGATAAATGCAAAGAGGAAAGAAGATCAAAATATAGCTTTAATGCCAGATTTTAGAAAAGCCAATTATCAGGGCCTTAGAACTCACCTGCAGAGTGTAAATTGGGAGGAAATAGGAGTAGGCATAGGATCGAGTAAATGAAGTGGAGAGACAGTACAAAGGCATAGTAAGGGAAATTCAGATGGCACAGGAGCAATACATACCAAAGAGGAGGATAAGATCAAATAGAAATTACCCAAAGTGGATGAACAACAACATAAGGAGGGATATAGGATTAAAAAGAGGGCTTTATATCAGAATCAAAAGGGGGGAAGCACACTTCATAGGACAGTATAATGAACTAGCTAGGAAAGTTAAAAAAAAACATTAGAACTGCAAAGAGGAATTATGAAATTAAAATAGCTCGGGATGCCCAGAAGGAATGAATAGGACCTCTTAAAGGAATGGATGGAAGTTTGATGGAAAAAGGAGAGGAAATAAGTAAGGAATTAAATAATTACTTCCTATCTGTATTTACACGAGAGGAGCCAGATGGAGAGCTAAAGGTAGAACAGATTTTTAGGGGGCAAAAGACTGATAAATTAAATGACATATGCATAGGTAGGGAAATGATTAGAAAAGAGATAGATAAACTTAAGAAGACTAAATCGCCAAGACCAGAGATATTTTTCCGAGAATTCTGAAGGAGTGTAGGGAACAACTAGATGAGCCCATTACAAGGATATTCAGGAATTCGTTAGATACAGGAATAGTTCCCAGGTTATGGAGGCAGGCAAATGTAGTTCCCATATTCAAAAAGGGGATAAGGCAGAAAGTAGTAACTACATACCGCCCAATTAGTTTGACATCAGTAGTAAGGAAGATGTTAGAAGCTATCATAGCAAGGGCAATTAGGAAGCACTTAGATAACCATAAACTAATTAAACACAGTCAACATGGGTTTAGCAAGGGGTAGTCCTGCCTGACAAACCTGTTATCCTTCTACAGGAAAGTATTTGAAACCTTAGATAGTGGTGACAGGTATGATATAATTTTTCTGGATTTCAGCAAAGCCTTCGACAGAGTACCCCATAGGAGACTGATAAGTAAGGTCAGAGCTCATGGAATAGATGGGAAGGTATTAGAGAGGATCAGGGGACGGCTTACAAGTAGGGAACAGAGGGTACAGATAAATGGAAAGAAATCAAAATGGGGTAATGTCACTAATGATGTTCCACAGGGTTCAGTTTTAGGACTGCTGTTATTTGTAATCTACATAAATGACTTAGAAGCAGGAATAAGCAGCGATATAAATAAATTTGCAGATGACATGAAAATAGGAAGACCAATTAGGAATATAGAGGATACTAGGAGGCTACAAGAGGACTTAAATAGATTACAGGATTGGTCAGAGAAATGGAAAATTTATGAGCATCAGTAAGGAAAATTGGCCTGTAGAATATACATTAAGTAATAACACCTTAGGAAAGGCACGTAGTGCGAGAAACTTGGGAGTAGAAGTTAGTAGTGACCTACGTCCAAGGCAACAGTGCCTTCTAGTTAGAAATAGAGCCAACAAAATATTGGGTTTTATAGGCATGTGTGTGACAAATAGGACTCCAGAGGTCATTCTGAGGTTGTATTTAGCACTAGTTAGACCCCATCTAGATTATGCAGTTCAATTTTGTTGCCCGTATTATATATAGGAAGGATATAGAGTCCCTGGAGGCAATTCAGAAAAGAATGACCAAAATTATTCAGGGGATGAGAAATTTACCCTATAAAGATAGGCTAAAGTGTCTTAATATCCACTCCCTAGAGAGAAGGACAGCAAGAGGCGATATGACTAAAGTTTACAAATGGGTAAAAGGGATAAATAAAGGAAGCATGGAACAGGTGATAGAAATTAGTAACCAGGGCAGGACACGTAGTAATGTGTACAAGTTGGATAAGTCTAGATTCAGGACAGACATAGGTAGACATTGGTTCACTAACAGAGTGGTGAATGACTGGAATAAGCTGGAGAAACATGTAGTGAGCGCAGAGTCAATAGGTAGCTTTAAAAAACGGTTAGATGAGAGTATGGATGTATGATAGGACTGGATAAATTCTATTGATTAAAGGGGCTGCCTCATATAGGTCATACTGGCCTTCTGCAGTCTCCACCCTCTTATGTTCTTACGTTTCCTTTTATATTTTTTATGCTTGTCCACAATGTTTTTTGTACTCTGCATGTCAAGGAAGCACAATATTACTATGAGCCTGAGTAAATATCTCGGACAAGAATGACATGATAATGATAAAGATTTAAGTCACATGTCATTTTCTATATACTTGTTGATATCCAAGGATTTTTCCTTGGACATTAAGTCAGCATACTATAAAAAAGTTGTTCTAGATATGAATAAAATGTTTCAAAGCATTAATTAAAAGTACAATCCTGCCACACTACATAATGTCTTTAATACATGTATGTACATTTTTTTCTTTTCCCAGGATTGAAAAATCCAGAAGCATTATACCAGAACTAAAAGCTGCTCTCTCAAGTCAAAGAGCATCTTCTGTTAATCTCCAATATTTTTATGATCTCCTCTTCCTCCACAAGAATCCTTCTATAGTTGCTCTAAAGGCAAATGGTAACTTGAAGCTAGTGCACATTGCTTGTCATGTTAAAAAACCACATGAATATCGATGCAATTCTGAGAAGGTATTCTTAGATCAAAATGATGAGGTGGATGGGCCAAGTCCACAACAGGATACCAAACTCAAACGACAAAGGGTGAAGAGGCCACTACCCAACTCAAACTACTTCACAAGAAGCAAGAAATTGCAAACATCTCTAGACTGTTGGGTGCAGAATGGTCACAGATGAAAAGATATGTAACTCCACCAAGAGACTAGCTAGATCATGACACAGGAAGCTCCTAATTAGATTACAGCTGTACCACAAATATGCACTTGATAACCAGTAATCAACAAAAGAATGCATTTTGTATGCATGTTGAGAAAAAGATCTACACAATCTTCATCTTGTTCTCACAATTTACATGACTGATATATAATTAAGAATCCATTTTCTTTCAATCCACCCTCATCAATTGCATTCATATATATATATATATATATATATATATATATATATATATATATATATATATATATATATATATATATATATATATATATATTCATTCATTTATTTATAAGAGGGGGAAACTGGCCAAAGGCAACAAAAATAGTAAAAATAAAAAGCCCACTAATTGCCAGACACCTGAAAGGTCAATGAAGGTAATCAGAAAACAGGGATAAATGTCTTGAAACCTCCCTCTTCAGTAGAGACAAGCCATAGGAAATTGGAAAAACAGCAGGTATGGAGTTTGAGAGTTTACAGCCAAAATAAAGTGGGAGTATTGGTTAACTTGCATTAGAGAGTTGGACAGAATAGGGGTGAGGAAGAAGAAAGTCTTGTGCAGTGAGGCTGATAGGAGGGAGGCATGTAGTTAGCCAGATCATAAGAGCAATTAGCATGAAAATAGTGATAGAAAATAGCAAGAGATGCAACATTCCAGCAAAGAGAGAAGTTGAAGACAGTCAATCAAAGGAGAGGAGTTGAGACAAAACGCTTTTGATTCCACCCTATCTAACCTAGGTATGACCTTAATTTTTTTATATTATCAGTATCTACTGGATTAATTTCATCATTAACCCTTTCACAAGTAGAGCAGATGATTGTATGACCAAATAAAAAATCATTTGTACTACATATATATAAATTCTGGTGACCTATAGTCATAACAGTGGCCTTTCTCTATGTGAAGAATGTTTACCAGGCCTTAATGTTCCTTTCACATTACCTATTTCTTACATAACAACAATATACATATTCAATTAAACTGAGTCACTGCCCTGCAGTCTTTCAAATCTAATACACTAATATAGGTCTTACTTTAACCTCAAGCAATATCTACATCAAACTTGTGTTACAGACTGTATATACTTAACAATAGTCAAGGGAGCGTGTGATATGCCAAATGTAGACATATGTAGATTGCTATTCACTTGAAAAATATACACAATTTAACTCTTGCCTAAAATATAATTAAAAAAAATAATAATAATAAAAAATAATAAAAACTGACCCCGTCTGTCAGGAGTGGCATAATGGTTGGCTCAACATGACCATTATAGAGCCAAGATGATAATCTAAATCATGAAAAAGCAGCTTTAAGCCATTAGTCATTATTTCTGCTTATATCCTGCAGTACTAGTTTTGGCAATCACTCCAGAACCTTGTTCAAACAATGCACAACCACTACTCTTGATTCAGAATGGTTAAGTTATATTTTCACTGTGTGGTTGTTAAGGTTATCAATAATCAAGTGATGCATTCTATTTCTTTACGTAACTAGTGTACCTCAGATTCATCACTTCTTTGGGAATCTGAAGACCTTAATGTTTCATAGTATGAAACAAAAAATGCACTACCAGGTTTCTAAAACAGTTATTATTCTTAAGGTTTCATAGCACAAAAAAATTTCCTTACCATGTTTCTAAACAATTAGGTTATTATTAACAGATGTATATAATAAATCTTTATTTTATTATAATGTTAAAAGTGTCTTACTAAACATCCTGTACAAAATGTATAGCTCAGTATGCTACTGGCATCTTAATATCCATTTAAACAAGTATTTAGATTAGGAGAAATGTTTAAATGATTGTGTGTATATCCATGCATGGGTGGGTGTAAGCACACATTACCTACTCCTATTCTTCCAATTCCGATGACAGCAAACATACAAAACTAAGCTGCTTTCGTACTATGCAAAAGCACCGTCAGTTCCTTCCATAGGTGAAAGTTTAATACAAGTGCAATCATTAAAATCCTTTTGAACTTCATGTCATTCTTTTGTCTATTATAAAAATCTTGTTTTCCCTAAGACGTCTCTCAAAATAACAGTTCACACTCAATGAAATGGCTAAAATATAAAGGCACGATAAAATTATTTGAACTTTAAAAAATCTAACATCTAGTAACTGGATCCAACATGAATGCAAGTCTGCATCATGTCACGAAGTAAAATAATCAAGCAGCTTCCATCATCTACATATTCTTTCTGAAGGCAGGATTGCCATGCTCAAGCCGAGGGAACTCAGTAGTAGAGGACACATTAGGTGCTGGACGGAAGTATGGGTCTGGGCACCATGGCTCCCACAAACCATTTCCACCATCATTGTCCTTGGTTGAACAAGTACCATCTCCTTGTACTACATTCAGTGGTGTGTCTTTAGGAAAGGCAGCAGTGGTGGTGGTGGTGGTGTTCAATGCATCTGACCAACCAACATCAGCATTCAACATCTAAAATGTGATTTTCAAACTACTAGCCAAAATCTTTCTTCAACTTTTCCATTAATCCAAACTGACCTTCTAAATATATAGGAAAACACTATGACGACAGCAACAACAATGGAAACAAGCATACTGGTAAAGTTAACATCTATCCATGAAAACATTATAATTCAATGTCACTTTAAAAGTTTCAAGAAGTCACTTCATTCTTTCCATGTGTTTCAATAGGTGCCACATGTACACATCTTACTAAAAAGTCAAAGCCTCTGTCAAGAGCATAAAGCCATGGAGAGAGAGAGAGAGAGAGAGAGAGAGAGAGAGAGAGAGAGAGAGAGAGAGAGAGAGAGAGAGAGAGAGAGAGAGAGAATTTTTTTTTATTTATTTCTTTTCCATAAAAACAATGAATAATGTGGGAAATAGGGTTTTGGCCCAAATACCTTCCATTTTAATAACAAAAACACATTTAGTTGATTAATAAAGTGAACATGTTCTATATTTCCAATTTCCTATGAGTTGACATATTTAAGAGGGAGGTTTCAAGACATTCGTCCATGACTTTCAGCTAATTCTTTTCTGCTTTCACGAAACTAAAATCAGTGGGCTTTTAATTTTTACCATTTTTGTTGCCCTTGGCCGGCTTCCCCCTCTTACATAAAAAAAAGGGGTAAATATGCAGAATAGCTGCTTCTTACCGATTTGTTTAATTCTCGAGTCATGAACAGTTTACAGACCCTAGTTGATGGTCGTATCAAGCAAAGTTGGCAGTCGACTCCACAAAGCTCACAATTACACTTTGAAAGTCAACGTCAGCACACCGCGGCAAAATTCTAAGTTCCCCACGTGACCCCCAAGCTTGCTTGAGGGGTTAGGGGTGTGGGTGGTGAAATGGAGGAAGCACCTGTTCTGCATATTTACTGAAAAACCTAACCTAACCTATTGTAAACAGTCCACAAGAGGAAGACGAAGAAGACTGAGGTAAACCGCTCTAGGGACTTGGAATTTCGCCGCGATGTGCCGACTATCAAAGTGTAATTGTGAGCTTTAAGGAGTTGACTGCCAGCTTTGCGTGATATGACCATCAACTAGGGTATGTAAACTGTTCATAACCCCAGAATTAAACAGATCGGTAAGAAGCAGCTATTCTGCATATTTACCAAAAAAGGAAAAAATGTAACATCAAGATGTAAATAGTGTTTGAAATGCGGTTGGGTAAATCACATCTTAGTGAACAGATTGCACAATTTCAATTATAATATTTTTACAGTCGCATCTTAGCAAATTCAAATTTGCACAAAAAGAACACGCACAAAACAAGAAATATCTGTATACCTTTTGCCTTCATTTCCCATAACATGATAATATAAATCAAAAGAATTAAAAACTAAAACAGTTTACAAAACAGCATCATTGTTACCTGCTGCATCTGGTAGGCCACAGGTGCATTGGAGAGGTGCCGCCAGGAGTGGTGCACGGCACACTCCCCCGGAATGGCTGGGACAGCACCTGATACCTCTCCCTCCACACTCACAGGCTTGTAGTGGCAGGGTGCACCTGTTTGGGGGTAGGAAAATTTTCTGAGGTACCACTTGTGGTCAAGTTGTAAATATTTGTGCTAAACTCAAAAAGACATAATCTGAAAATGTTATCCTTTATATTGAGATCATTTTTAAACTTTTCACTTCCAGTGACTTAAATTCACTGGTGACCTTTCATTTTCAATGAATGAAACTTTATCTTCAATCAGGGCTCCTGTTTGACCACCTTTACAGTTGGTATTAAACTTCATTATTCTCAAGCATACAAAGTGATCATAAGGTACTTCTCTTTCTATCTATATTGTACAAAAAAGTATATACATTTACATGAAATAAAATAAAGCACATAAAGTGTTGCTTACCAGGTTTGGGTTGGTTACAGGTTTGCTGAAGTATTGCGCCACGACCCAATCCATGCCTTTTATGACCTGATAAGAAAATACAATAAGTATAAAATCATCAATAAGGGCGAAGGAATTTCAAACCAATTGCAAATATTTGGGAAATTTGCATTTTGGGCAATACTCATCCCACTCAACTTATGACCTTAATACTCCCAAAGCTTTGTGAATTAACTCATTTTTAAAGCTTACTTCACTGACAGGATAGGCAAACCCTCGGCCCCCATAAAAGTAAACTATGTAACATAACTGAGACCATAAGGTAAACTGATCTAAATACCTAATCTAACAAGGGCTTCTCTCCCCCCATAGCCATACTCCTAAAAGGCAAACTTATCAATAATTTCTGACAAGGTAAACTGGAGCTCAAAATGTTCCAAGCGAGTCCTTGAAAGTAATAAAACCAATCTTCATTAACACTGCCGACGATAATGGTGCATCAATACCACCATACAGTACACTAATACTCATATAATTGAGGAGTCACAGGATCTACGCGAAATAGTGGTTCAAATACATCCACGTCACTATGATAGAAATACACAGAAAATGTCAAATTATCTGAAGGCACAGGAAATTTTGCTTTAATATGACAAACAACATTATTATAATGCAGTGCCTACAATAGTTACATAATACTTAACTTCTTATGCTGATCCTGAAAAGGCAGGCAAGTTAAAAAGTACCGCTTTTACGTCACCTCAGACATTTCAATCTTTTCGTCATCAGAAAACCTACGCACTATTGAGACATGTATGGTTGTCGTTGGTGTTGGTTAGGCATGGCTGGAACAAGGAATACTCACGCTGGTGCTCGCCAAGGCTTCCATGAGTTAAGTTTACCTGACGCATGATCACAACACATAACAGCTGATTTAGCTTTACACTTTAAGATTAAACACTCTGCATGGAGGATACAAAGTTGATTAACAAGTGGTCGGTTGGTTTCACGTCACTAACAATGTTCCTATCAAGAGATAACCAAGATTATAGAAGAAACCATCCTGTCAACTCACCACAATCCACCGCCGCCATTCTTGCTGCCAATCCTGCAGCCCACCGGCCGTCAACTGAACCTCAAGACCAAGTCACCGGGGGTGGTGGACCATGGCAAGAATTTCTTTCACTACACAAAATTTAATATGTATAAAATATTTTATCCCCTTATCTACTTTGCACGTGATGTACGTAATCCTGTGAATAGTAATTCACCATTGAAAAAAAAGGTCAGTTTTTAATAGGACTCATCTTCACTATCGGTATGGCAGCGACAGTAGGGTTGTCATCAAGGATTCTAAGTGATTATAATAACCTTGGTTGTCATTGATGACTATTTCATGTTTTATCTACCATAAATTGATGATCACCTACCACACTTAATTCTTTCCTGAATAAATCGTGGTTGTTTGTGGAAAACTACTATCTTGATTTGCTTATAGTTTCCTTGCCTCAAGACATTACGGCACGACAGTTCAGTAGTTATTTTGGATTATTGTTTTTGGAGATGATAACATCAACACTTAACACAGCCAGCACGAGTTTTTTTTTTTTTTTTTTTCTTCTTTCTTTTTCTTTCTTTCTTTCCAAGATTGCCACCTCATGGGAGGTAACGCAGGTCTTTAGCCATGTTCAGCGGTCCACAAGCGAGTTGTTGAAACGTTCTTTGTCAGATTCTCCATAATAGCTGAAAGTCGTGAGTGGGGCTATGTCGCCCAGTGCTCCGGGCGGAAGAGACCTTGCCACTGAGCACCAGTTAATTAAAAAGTTATTAATTTTGATTTTGCGAGGCTAATGGGTTTCATCTTAACCAGCCAATGAACACCATCATAACCAGAGGATTCACAAACACTCAAAGTATTCCAAATTGCGTACTCTTCTGAGACATCTGGCCGATACTCTTGTATCCTGTGAAATACTAGGAGTTTTACCACACTTTAGGAAAGGCTTTTGTGATAAAAACGACTCACTGTGTTAATGAATAATTGATTGTGCATGTGCCTTTTTTTTTTTTTTCCTTAAATTCAAGCTTAGTAATGGGACATTCAAGCTCAAATCAAATCTTTTTTTTACTTCGATACACTCCTTTAATATAAATTCGGTAAACACCAAAGGAGCTCACCGCTTGGTTTTGTATCACTTCCTGAGGCTCGTCGATCTTGCTGACTTCCGTCACTCATGGTAAACCCTTTCTGTCCAGGCTGGTGGGTCAGCAGCTACTGCCCTTAGAGTCAGACTCCTTCCTTCAAGGTGTCATTGTAATAGGCAAACACTCTACTTGCCTGATTTCTTTCCACAAATCACTTGTTTCTACTTCTCCACCTGCCTCTCTGTTCATTTATTCATGGTTGTTTGAAGTTTCAAAGAGACTTTAACCATCAATCATCTCCTGAGATATACAATAGTTATGATGACACAACTATTAGATGTTTACATATGAGCCATGCTACAAATTGTATTCAAAACTGAACTATAGTGATCAAAAAGAGACAAACAAACAAACGAATGAATGAAAATAAGGGGAGTAATAAAAAGAATAACATTTATATATGCAGAGAAAAGATAAAAAGAAAAAACTACAAGAGAAAACGTAATGGTTGATTGACAGATTGATTAAAATAAGGCGCCAAAAACAAATTGAAAAGAGAAAGAAAGAAATGGAAAAGAAATAGTGATGAAAAGGAAAATGGAATAGAAAACGCAATGAAAAGAAATAGAAATGCAAATAAAAAATTAGCGTAATGAAAACAGAAGGAATGAAATGCAAAACAAATCAACATAATGAATAGAGAAAGAACGAAACGCAAATATGAACGTAATGAAAAATAGAAACCAAAGAAATGCAATGATAATAAGCTAAAAAAAAAAAAAGAAGAAGAAAACACAATAGAAAACAAAGAGAAGCCAGTAAGTATGCAATATAGCATAATATGGCAATAGTTATCATTACTGCTCACACTCCCTTAAGCAGGATCCTAAGAAGGGCACCGCCACGCCCTTCTCCCCGCAGTGTAGAGGACGAAGACTACCTGGACGTGCCCCTGATGCTGCCAGCTGTGACTCCTCCTGCATCACTTCCAACATGACATCACATTAACTAGACCTCGATGCACCTGCGGGCCAACAATATAGATTCAATATTCTCCTCAGAGGCAGTGGAGACGCTTATTACAAGGCAGTCTGACATACCGGATCGTGTGGTAATTGATGTATAAAATGATGGTCATAAGAAGATAACGCGCTTTTTTATGAGAGAGAGAGAGAGAGAGAGAGAGAGAGAGAGAGAGAGAGAGAGAGAGAGAGAGAGAGAG
>CM035190.1:4421087-4436849 GCA_020233015.1 Callinectes sapidus | reverse complement strand
GAGAGAGAGAGAGAGAGAGAGAGAGAGAGAGAGAGAGAGAGAGACAAGATTAATGAGCAAAAATAAATAGTTAAGAAATGAAGGCACGAGAGAATACAGAAATGAATAAAAAAGAACATTAAAAACAAAAGACAAGAGAAAAAAAAGACAAAAAGGAGACAATGCGATACAAACAAAAGATAAAAAGAATGTAAGATCAAAACTACAAAACAGGAATCATGATAAAGAAAAGAAAAACATGAAAAAGTACCAAGTGATGTTGTTCCCTTTATATTCCATTTTCTGTGATTCTGCATCCCTCGTCAGGCGCTAAAAACCCATCGCTCAATCACTTCCTGTTCTGGACGAGGACGGAAGGTGGACGCGGAAAGTGTTGAGAGCAGAGAAAGTCTCCCTCAGGTGCTCGAAAGTGTCACCTGCACGTACTTTGAGAAGGAAAACGGAGAAATATTGGTGCAAGAGTGTTTTATCCCGTACATTAGGGTCAAAAGAAATGGAGGAAGAGGTAGAGGTAACGAGAAGTGTGTTATGAATGGGCGTGTTCAGGTGTATACAATTATGTTATTTGTTTTTGTTTTTTATCTTTCTAACGTATGCAAATAAATGTATAGAGAGAATTTCACCCATTAGACAGTATTCTGAAACGTTTTTGCTTTCTCACCACGACTACTTTCAAAGACCACACGACGATTAACCGGCTTCTTAACAGTATTTTTCCCTCGTTTGTAACGTAAAAACACCTCTTAAAAATCTTAACATTCTCAATTTTAGTTTTTTTTATTTTAAAATAGTCGTGATGCAGCATAGTAGCGTTTCTGAATATTGACGGTTCTACCAAAAAACAGAGGTGAGGTGTATGTATTAGAAAAGTTCTATAAATGTCAGGAAGGATGTTTTGCTGGGAAGGAATTAAGAAATCAGGAACTGTTTGGTATGTATTGAACGTTGTAAGACTGTGAGTGCTTTGAACGTCTTTTGCAGAAGGACGAATTTCTCTTTGGACACAAGGGTAGAGGAGTGCAAGGTAACTGTTATCGAGATGTCGTGTTGCACTGGTGATACTGACCTTCCCCTCGCTGCGGCAGACCCGAGGCTACCATATAGGCGTCTCCAATGGTCTCTATCTTGTACACTTCGTAGAGTTCGATACGGGAGTCAAACATCTTGTAGAGAGCGTTCAAGAGCGAGATCACCTGCCGGGGGGAACTATTAAGAGGCGGCACGGGTGTTCACTGTCTGTTGTGAGTGATTGAGGAAATGAAGTGCGAACAGAGGGAAGAAATAATGATAGGTGTGGATTATAAAGAGTGAGAGAATAAGTAAAGGTAGTAGTTGGTGAGTGAATAGGGGGAGAGTAAGTATTATAAATAGATGGATGAGGTGAATGATGAATGAATGAATGAATTCCCCGGTGAATTTAAGACTGAATAAATGTGTTTACGATTGAGTAAGAAAGAGTTCGTAAAATAATTGAGGATTGAGATACATGCATGGAGTTAAGGAATGGACGAGTGAGTGAGTGAATGAATTAACGAAAAAGTGGGTGAGTGAGTGGACCAGTGAGTAAGTGAGTGAATACCTGCATAGGTGTGCTCTCAGAGGCCAGCTCAGTGAATCCCACAATGTCGGAAAAGTAGATAGTGACCATTTCGTAGGTCTCGGCCGACACCTGCTTGCGTTGCTTGAGCTGCTGAGCCACGGAAGGCGGGAGCATCTGGTACAGCAGCTTGTCCGAACGCTTTTTCTCGTACCTCAGCTCGTAGGTCTTGTACTGCAGCGTCTCCGTGAAGGCCTGGATGTGGGGGGAAGTTGGTTAAGAGTTAGGAAAAGTTGTTTAAAATTGAAGTCATTAAAAGTTCTTCCTTGAACATGAGTTTTGAAAAGTTGACACAGATTTTTTATTTATCTTTTTATCATTGTCCAGTGCGTCACATTTGCTTTGTTGGCCTTCTCTTCTATTATCACTTCTAGTATCACGTTCATTATTACTGCCACGTCACCTCATGATGACTGCAAGGTTTAATGTTGCCAGTGTATGTCTGCAGCTACATTGTAGGAAGACGGGATAGACATAATCAAGCAGAAAATTATTACACTGACCTGCTGGCTCTGGGCACTTTTTTTATTAACTTCACACTGCCTTACTGACCTTACCAATAAACACCGTATGTACACTGATATAATTACTTTCTATACTAACCATGCCCTGACATTATCTGCCTGACTCTGCAGTAGTCCGCCAACTGCACTGACCAGCTCACCCTTGCCACTGACCTGGAGTGTCCTGGTGACCATTCTTACGAGGACAATGATCACAGGAGAGATGAGAAGTACCACAGCCAAGATAGCGATGCCCACCACCACGTGGCTGTTGGAGGACGTCACCTGAAGGAGATGGAAGGGAATATAAAGGTATACAAAGGAAGAAAAAAACAACAGGCCTGCTGTCCCTTACTAAACTCTGATGCTAGAGTGAAAGGATAGCAAAGGCGAATACCAATTTACGTGAATCTCCACAGTGCAGTACCTCAGACAGAATGGTTTCCTCTATTCTGGTACGAATCTCATACTGAATCTTCTGCAGGGCGTCAAGGTAGCCCAGCATGGCGTAGAAGTACTCGGTGGCTTTGTCGAAGTCCGGCTCGATCTTCACTCTGTTGACGATCTCCTGACGCCGCCGAGTGATGTTCGAGTACCACGGATAAGTCTGCTGCAGTTGTAGGTACCTAATGGCATACGGTAGTAGTGGTGGTGGTGGTGGTATTAATGGTATTATTATAGTCATTATTATTATCATCATTATCATTTGTAGTAGTAGTAGTAGTAGTAGTAGTAGTAGTAGTAGTAGTAGTAGTAGTAGTAGTAGTAGTAGTAGTAGTAGTAGTAGTAGTAGTAGTAGTAGTAGTAGTAATAGTAGTAGCAGTAGTAGTAGTAGTAGTAGTAGTAGTAGTAGTAGTAGTAGTAGTAGTAGTAGTAGTAGTAGTAGTAGTAGTAGTAGTAGTAGAGGTGTTAATTGATCTTTACCTGTCTTTGATCCAGAAAGCAAAACTCTTGCTGGCATTGAGGAAGTCCTGTCCCAGAGCGTCGTTGGTGACAAAGTTGAGGTAGGAGGTATGGTCCAGGTCTCCGCGGCCAAAGTACTCCTCCCCGAACACCATAGAGATGCCCAGGTGCTCGATAGCGCGGATGAGGTTCTTGTAGGCAAGCAGCGGCCGCCACACTCCCGAGCTGTCCTTCTCTTTGATTTCCCGCGTTAACTGGGAAAGACGGACGGTGTTGCTTTAATGTAACAACTTTTCTGCTGCACATTATTTTCAGCAATTGTTCGTATTTTCTTTATATATTAAGAAAAGCAAATAAAAACCTGCTTTTATCATAGCCATCGCTTACATTAACGCTAACACAAGAACCAAGAGGAGAGGCAACATTACAGATGAAAATATTAACATCCTTCTTTATTCCCTCGTGAGTTTTATTTTCGAAAGGATGAATGAGTTATCCATTAGCTTTTTTCTTTACCAGCTGGCTCATCTTCTTACTCTTGCCAATAACAACTTTTTTTCCTCTAAGGATATCTTACTCTCAGCTTACCTGGTCGAGGAAGATGTAATTGGCTCGGTTGTAGAATCGGATGCCAGCGTCAATCGAAGGAGTGTCGAATTTCGTGATTTTGTCACGGAAATCGTCCAGTCGGATGCGAAAGAGAATTTTATTCTTGAAGAGCGGGTCATCGATGCGGAAGATTGGCCACTTAAGGTTGTCGATGAGGGAATTGGTGTACGCGAAATGTTCAGACAAGTTGCGGCGGATGACGGAGCCGTTGGTGAAGAGGTAGAAGGCGATCTCGGCCCTCTCAGACTGCAGGGCCTCTGTCACGTTACCAAGGCCCGTGCTGATTTGAACCTATGACACCAAACGATCAAAGTCAACAAGAATCCTACTGAATCTTATTTCTGCTGTCCCCGAATTTCCAAAACGAAGAGAATCATACATGTTGAAGAAAAAGAAAAGAAATGAATCTTAAGTGAGTTAAAAGAAAAATTTGTTAAGCAAAATTTCCGGTCATTCCAGATAAGTAATGCAAGGGAAATATGACCAATATAAAGACAAGACCACATGACCCGCAGTGAAGTACTAGCAAAAGATGATTATTATTTCATTCTAATCTTCAGATTTACGCAACACTACGATCAGCGATAAGGTTCCTGTCACTTAAATTTTATCACACCTGTCAAGGCGAAGGAGTTACATTTAATGAGAGAGAGAGAGAGAGAGAGAGAGAGAGAGAGAGAGAGAGAGAGAGAGAGAGAGAGAGAGAGAGAGAGAGAGAGAGAGAGAGAGAGAGAGAGAGAGAGAGAGAGAGAGAGACCTGTGTGTGTGTGTGTGTGTGTGTGTGTGTGTGTGTGTGTGTGTGTGTGTGTGTGTGTGTGTGTGTGTGTGTGTGTGTGTGTGTGTGTGTGTGTGTGTGTTGTGTTGGGTGAAGAGAGGAAATGATATCTGAGCACGATAACTGATGATAAGAAAAATCTGAAGCACACACAAACAATATTTTTACCATTGATTTTCACACCCCAATGTTAATTACCTTCCCTCCTTTCCTTACAAAAACAAAGGCTTAGATATAAAAGAACAATAGCACACACACACACACACACACACACACACACACACACACACACACACACACACACACAGAGCGTTAGTGATTCTTACTATTTAGACTTGTTTCCACGTTCTCTTTTAGCGTATTGAATCTGATCTAACTTAACCAACGCTGAGTTAACTGGATCAAACTTTGTATCAGAGACATCACAAAGCATCTTAGCATCCTCACAACTCACACCCGTTCCTAAACTTGGACCTGACGTAACGTAACCTGCCTTGTGTCAAACAAACCAAACTCAGTACCAAGGAGACGCTCACGTCAACTCAGCACCCTTACAACTCACTCACTCACTCACTCACTGACACTTGGCGTTGGCTTAACCATCAATTAGGCGTCCTTTCTTTCTCACCTGATCGATGGTTTCCTGCATTTCATACTGGTACTGCAGTACGTTGACCATGTTGAGGCCGTTCTGGATGATGAGCGCCATGATGGGTACGAAGGGCAGCAGCAGCATCTGGGCCAAGTGGATCTGCTTGCCACGACCTGTGGTGGGGTCGAGACCACAGCACCCCGTCTTGACCTGGAGGAGTACACGCACGTAGGATAAAGGCCCATGTTCAAAAACACTGCTTTCTCATCTCGTCCATTTTCCAAAACAAAAGAGATGATAGTCGGTTTCTGAAGTGTTACTCTTGCTGATAATAACAAAAAAATATCAATCTGTCATGCAACCCGTGCAGTGATAACTGCAGAGATGCGGCGCAAAATGGTTTCAGAATATGATTCTAATTGTTGGTCTGATAGTGTCAAATACAATGTAGGTGAATTTGCAGGAGGATGCATGGATGGTGGGGTGGAATGGTGGTAAGAGCGAGGATATGGTGATTGTTAGATGACGTTGGTAACAGAAGCCAAAGGGTAAAGACGAACCAGAATGAGTGAAGGAAGACAAACTCAAAATATGGAAATTGTTATATACATTCGCACTGCCTATACAATTTGAGACGTAGCGCGCCTCCAAACTTATGCGAAGATGGTAGTAGATATTCCCATACTTTGGGTCGCGGAGCTCTGGGGAGCGGCATGAGCCACTGCAAAGGCATCACTAAAAATCTGCCTGCGCTGTGACGGGCGAGGATCGACCAACTGAGCCTCTACAAATATTAGAGGCGGATCATCTAATCCTCCAAAACAAATTACAGCAGAATTGCCTACTGGCGCCATAGGCCAAGAAGCGTGTACACACACACACACACACACACACACACACACACACACACGCACGCACGAACGCGCGCACACACACACACACACACACACACACACACACACACACACACACACACACACGTTTGTATGTGTCTAACAGTACCCAAGACACCATGAAATAACTTAATTGCTGTGATGATAAAGACAAGACGTAAAGACTCCTTAGATTCGTATGATTGTCATCATTTAGATATCTTTTCATATAACGATTTCATATTTTGAAAATTAAGAAAAAGAAGTTAAATTGAAACTGAACTCTTAGAAACAAAAAAGGTCTTGAATTCTTTCAAATCATACATTTTCATAGATAAATCTTTACGTAATTCTTAAGATAATTATGAAAACGCTGTGAATCTACATCGTTCCAAAGATTTAAACAAGACATAGATTCTTCCTTAACATTACTCATGATTCCTTCACAAGACGAGGCAAGAAGGGAGGGATCACCACCACCACCACCACCACCACCACCACCACCGCCACCATCACAGAGCACGTGGAGGGGCGCGACGTGCAATGGGGGAAGCTTAACTTCGTCATCCCTCCAGGTGTCTTTTTCCCCCAGACTCACCAGACTCACCTCCACCAACTTGTTTTCATCCTCAGAATCGAGGGAGAGCACAGATGACCGCCTCTCACCGCCCCCCATGTTAGAGGCGCCCTTCATGCCGCCACTGTACACGCGTCGCCTTGCCTCAGCGTGTCCTTTGTGTCACCTGCCGCCCGTTGTCAAACCCACACCAGCATCCTCAAGGTGGCCGAGACTCAGTAAGCGGCGCGGGGTCAGTCAGGGGAGGGAGGAGGGCGGGCGAGGCGAGGCGGGGTGCGGCGGGGAGCACGGCGCCCGATGGAGTGGCCAGCCTCTGCTGTCCAGCCCACCCCTGACGTCACGCCTCGCCCTCCAATCATTGCGGCGGAATGCCGAGGCAGGACAATGATTGATCTGTTACCTAATCAGTGAATTTATGGTTAGATTTGTACTTATGTAGGGACTTGTGAGAACCTTCACGTCGCAATGACTTCACATCTTCGGTGACAGCAGCAGCTGTGGCAGAAATATCAGTAAGCAATGACGATAACAAGAGAGCAGTTAAAGATGAGTACCTTATCTGCGCTGAATATCAAAGCACAGGTGACGTCTGTGGGCGAGTGACTCGTTAATTCTGGTCAATAATAGATGCATGCCTCATTGACCTGGTCAAGGTGGCATGTAGGGGCGGGATGGGTCACGTGAAGAGGAGGGGCGTCACCTTATCACTAACTCCTCCCTCCATCCTGACGTGACCCCACTTCCCTTCACTAGACATTCCTCGATAGTGGCTTCATTCCTCTGTCCTTTTCTCCTCTTCTTCCTCCTCCTCCTCCTCCTCCTCCTCCTCCTCCTTCTCCTCCTTTCCCTTTCCCCCCTCCTCCTCCTTATCTTCCTCTTTTCCTCTTCCTCTTCCTTGACAGTGTTTTCCCATGTATGATAACGGTTTTACATCGCATTTAGTGGATTAGTCGTTGTAACAGGTATCCTTTTAATCCTTGAATTTGGAAAACTTGCTTCAGTTTCCTTCCTGACACACCGTTATTTATTGTTCATTAAGGAATTAATCAAGCATCCACAAGTGTGCTACACCTGGCGTGCCATTACTGCTAAGGACGAGAGAAAGCAGGAGCAGCAGAAGCACCAGCAGGCACCAGTTCGTTAGTGAATAGCTAGCAAGATGAATGGTGATGATGGTGATGATGATGATGGTGATGGTCGTGATGGCACGGGACAGGCGATGCAATATGCCGTGTAATGAAGAAGCTAAACAGTCACCTGACGCCCTTTATTGCACTCCGAAGTCAATACTTGTTAGCACAGGGTCAATATGAGGCCCCGTGCATCCTCCCGCCTGACCCCGCGCCTCCTAAGGCCGCGGGAGTGGGCGCGGTGACGGAGAGACGAGAGTCGCATGCGTCACTCTCCCTCCCCTCACGCCGCCCTCTCACTCACTCTCGCTCCACCACCCCCACCAGCTCCTCTGCCACCTTTCCGCCGACCCACCGTCAAGCCGTAAACTCCGTGAAATCCCACGCGTGCATTTTTCTCCACCGCTAATCACCGAGGGAACAGCTGGGATCCCGCACGCAGGCCGCCAATCAATTGTCACTTCTTTTTTTATCGGAGTGGCGGCGACGGCGGCGGCGGGGTGAGAGGCGGAAGGGCCTGTAGTGCGTGTGACTGGTGAGAGTAGGGTGGCCGGTGCTCCGGTGCCGCCCCGCCATCACCACTGCCATCACGACGCCTCCCCGCGCGCACAGTGGCTACCACCAAGTATCCTTGGTACCTCACGCCCTACAGCCTCTATGAGCTAAGTATGAGAGGGAGTGGCAAGCGCAAAGTTGGTCCGGATAACGAGGATGGGGAGGAGGAAGGTGGAGGAGGTGGTGGCGGCGGCGGTGGAGGAGGCGGAGGAGGTGGAGGAGGGGGAGGAGGAGGCGGTGGAAGTGGAGGTGGTGGTGGAGGCGGAGGTGCAAGGAAGGAAAGGGACATGGATCTGCCGCCGATGCCGAAGAGGCCTTCCCTTGTCTCCATCGACAGCGAGGACGAGAACAAGATGGTGGAGGTAAGGACTTCAGGGGGGCCGTGGGGCATGGCCCGTGGGCCGTGGGACAGGGATGGCCGGAGGCAATGAGAAGCACATTTAGGTCATGCACTTCTAAAGTTCCTTGCACCAGCACCCTCTTTTACTGCCACGACTCGATAGTGTTTGTGAGGGCGAGAGGGGTGGGAGCAGGTGTGTCGTGTTAGCAGGACACATCTGGTGAGGAGTCAGTAGACACCTGCCGAAACGATGATTACTCCCAGTGAGGTCTAACAGCGCTGGTTCAGGGGTGCTGTGAACTTATCATTAAAGCCAGCTGTAATCTCACTGAACGTTTCCCTTAGTGTCTCATAACACGAGGGGGCAGTCACAGCCTGCCCTCTAAAGATAATTCTCTTCCTTCACACAAAACTACATACCCCTAACTACGCATACATTCTTCATCCAAAAAAATAAATGAAAAAAGAAAAAAACTTAATTTCTATCATCAGTAGGCCTTTTTTCAATCACATTTTTTTTCCTTTGGTCATTTCCCCTCTTGCATAAAATAACCACATGTCTTAACATCATCCCACACTTCTGACTCTTTATCTATTACACACAAATGACCGCAAGCACATGAGTCATTAGTAAACCTTTTTATTCTCCGCTTGATCTGCTACACACCAGGCTTCATCCTTTTAATTGCTCTCCTCCTATTCCACCACCACCACCACCAACACCACCTCCTCCTCCCCCTCCTCTCCTCGTTCTCCTCCTCCTTCTCCTCTTCTTCCTCCTCCTCCTCCTCCTCCTGCAGGTAAAAACAGGCATCTGCGGGCTCGATCCTACCACAGGGAAGGGGAAGCAGATCCACCTTATCCAGATGTTGCTGCTTCCCTTCGTCCCCATCATGGCGCTCATCATCCAGAACTCTATCAACATGGTCAGCATTCTCGAGTACCAACACGACATGCAGGAAACCATCGACCAGGTGAGAGGAAAGTGAGGGAAGCGTTGATAATCAGGTTATGGAGGTAATGATAGGCTGAAGGGAGGGAGATACTGAAGGTAAGGGTAGGAAAGACGGATGAAAGGACGAGTGGGGGGGGGGGGATGGGAGAGAAAATGAGTGAAGGGTTCTTGCTAAGTTTAAGCAAGTTATGAAAGTTGAAGAAGGAGATTTTAAGAAAGACGGGCGAAGAATTAGTGAATGATTAAAGAAGGAGGAGTCAAATGAGAGGATAAACTAAGGAAACGTTAGGAGGAAGGGTTGTTAATTGGTTCAGGAAGGGGTAAAGGAGAGCATTAATAAAAAGAAAAAATTAAGAAAAAAAGATGAAAAGGAGGATGAAGGTGAAAGGATAAGAGAAGGACGAAAAAGCAAATTCGCGAGCAAAAATTTAGATAGAGAAAGACTAGGCATAAGAGACAAAGGGAGTATATTCTATCAATGAGAGGAACATTAAAAAAGACGAGAAATATGAGGGATATGTGGAGAAAAAGGCGGGTTCTGAATATAGGTATGGTACGCAGCATATTATGGGAAGATTGCGAGCGAGACAGAGGCATCATTATAAAACAAAAGATAGCTGAGAGAACATAAGAGACACGTCAGTGAGAGGAAGAGTAGGAAGACAAATGTTCAAGGGATTAAAAAAAAAAAAACAGACCATCAACAAAAAGTGAGACCAAAATCTTACGGAAGGCGGCGGAGAGGCATAGTGAAAAAAGTTCTCAGAATAATGTTAAAATACGAAACGAAAATTTAGCGAAAGGCGAACAAAAAGAAAAAGACAATAGAAACACAAGTGATGTTTTTTCCTATAGGTTCAGATCAGCACAGGTCTTGGTAACGTGACGGAGGCCCTGCAGTCTGAGAGGGCCGAAATCGCCTTCTATCTCTTTACTAACGGCTCCATCATCCGCCGCAACTTGTCTGAGCATTTCGCCTACACCAACTCCCTCATCGAGAACCTCAAGTGGCCCGCCTTCAGGATCGACGACCACCTCTTCCAGAATAAGATCTTGTTCCGCATTCGCCTGGACGACTTCCGCGACAAGATCACACGTTTTGACACTCCCAACATCGAGGCGGGCATTGCTTTCTACAACAGAGCCAACTACATCTTCCTTGACCAGGTGTGTGAAGACAAGTACCTCCAGAAATAAATAAACCGAGACAAGAAGAGCGGACGAATATATATATCTGACGTACTCTCACTGAGATTTTCAAGTTAGATGAGTTTTATTTTTTATTTCTATATAACACCATTTCATTTGTATAGATATACATATTATTGTTTCCGCTCACATATTGAAACTCACATGAAGTGGCATATGGTAAAAAAAAGGGGGGCAGAGAAAATTGTTATGGTAATTGATATTCTTACATAAAGGTGATCAATGTACTCATACGTGTTACTGTTGACAAATAGCAAATAGTACACTGACATACATATTCATCCCTTCAACGTTAGATTAAACATTAGATTCGAGCTAAAATTGACTTGATTAATCATAAATCAAAACTTTAATCTTGACTACAGCTTCGCAAGAATTCGAGCAGATATTATGATCAAAACTTGATTTAACTTTGAGCATATCCTATCAAATAAATCTTATATGATTTTCTATAGGCGTGAGCCAACGCTTGCTTTCTTTCTTTACTTGCCTATGTCCTCCCGCTCCTCCCACCCTCCCGCAACTCAGCTAACACGTGAGATCAAGGAGAAAGATGCCTCGGGAGTGTGGCGGCCGCTGCTCGCCTACAAGAACATGATTCGCGCCATCGAGCATCTTGGGATTTCAATGGTGTTTGGTGAACAGTACTTTGGCCGCGGGGATCTCGATCAGAGCTCCTACATTGCCTTTGTCACCAACGACGCCCTTGGCCAGGACTTTCTGAACGCGTCACAGAACTTCGCCTTCTGGATAAGCACGCGATATAAGGCGCTGCAGAAAGATTACCCGTGGTACTCCAACATCACCCGCCGCAGACTGGAGATCCTAGGAAGGGAGAAGATACAACCGGACTTCGAGAAGGCCACTGAATATTTCTACGCCATGCTGGGATATCTTGACGCCCTGCAGAAGATCCAGTACGAGATCAGGTAAGACTTGGAGGATGGTTTTCCGTCTCAGCTTTGTTCACTTCCCCACACATAGCTGACACACACACACACACACACACACACACACACACACACACACACCGTGTAGTGTAGTGGTTAGCACGCTCAGCTCACAACCGAGAGGGCCCGGGTTCGAGTCCCGGGCGCGGCGAGGCAAATGGGCAAGCCTCTTAATGTGTATCTAGCCCCTATTCACCTAGCAGTAAGTAGATACTAGATGTAACTCGAGGGGTTGTGGCCTCGCTATCTCGGTGTGTAGTGTGTGATGTGGTTTCACCCCTACCTGAAGATCAGTCTATGAGCTCTGAGCTCGCTCCGTAGGGTAAAGACTGGCTGGGTGACCAGCAGGCGACCGCGACAGTGAATTACAGTGAATTACGCACACATGCACACATACACACACACGCACACACACACACACACACACACACAGTCCAGATTATCTGCCTTATTATCTCCATGTGCGCTTATTGTAAAATATCTAGTCAATGAAAAACATAATTCTGAATATATGCGAATTCTATTACATAATTCACATAATACATGAATGAATACATTTCAAGGAAAAGAGCGAAAGACGGAGGAGGAGGAAGAGGAGGAGGAGGAGGAGAAGGAATTGCAAATCAGTAATTATACTGACGAAGGTGTGTGTGTGTGTGTGTGTGTGTGTGTGTGTGTGGTGTGTGTGTGTGTGTGTGTGTGTGTGTGTGTGTTGTGTTGTGTGCGCGCACACGTGCTCATGCTCATTTATGTTAATTTGTTTGTGCGTGTGTGTGTGTGTGTGTGTGTGTGTGTGTGTGTGTGTGTGTGTGTGTCCGGCAGAAAGACGATCCAGCACACCATCGTGAAGGAGATGCTGGCGTCCAACAGCCACGTGGTGATCGGCATTGCGCTGCTCGCCGTGGTGCTCATCATTTCGCCTGTCATCATCATTCTAGTGCGCATGATCACCAGAACGTTACAGGTGAGACCACAACACCAGTTTTCTCTCAACCGATCAAGCACAACAAGCGCACGCAACAGAATAGTTTACAGTCAACCTAGCAAACATAACTACTGCACGCAGCAGAAAAGTCTAACAGTAGACATAGCAAAATGGTATAACAGCGAACGTAGCAAAACAGTTTACAGGCCGTCAAGGAATTATGTACTTCCACTCTGATGCTCTCTTCTAGTACAGTATAAATTCTTGTTTTAATATGTCTCTTCTTTTAAGTATTGAGGAGAGGAAGAAGAGGAGGAGAAGGAGAAGGAAGACGTTAGGCATTGAGAGTGAAGAAACAACTTTTGAAAAATTTTCCTTCATCTCCTCACTAATCTGTTCCTTCACGGCAGGCGTTCTCGGAGACACTGCTACACAAGACTCATGAGTTGAGGTTCGAGAAGAAAAGATCGGACAAACTGCTGTATCAGATGCTACCAAGTAGTGTGGCGCAGCAGCTCAGGATACACAAGACAGTGCCGGCTGAACATTTTCCTCCATTACCATTTACTTCAGTGATATCGTGGGCTTCTCTGAGATGGCCTATCAGAGCACGCCCATGCAGGTAAGAAAGGTGGCAAGTGAGAAGACTCGCTGGGGTCGACAGGCCAAAGAATGACACATGAGGGGGTTTTATAGGAAAAAAAATGTATTATGGGCATCTTAACGAAAAGGTAACGTAATGAAAGGTTAGGAATGTGCACATACAGGTGAGACATCTACTGGGTCTTATGTATGGGATGAATATGATAGAGACGTATGCATGCAGGGTAAAAGGAAATAAGGTTGTTTGTGGTATAAGTATGCTGTGCAGAAGAATATCATGTTGGGTGATTAATGTGCTATGCTAGTCTATGTGTAAAGATTTTGCTTGTCTTTTCCTGTCTATTAGTTTTGGACATTTGTATTTGATTCTCTCTCTCTCTCTCTCTCTCTCTCTCTCTCTCTCTCTCTCTCTCTCTCTCTCTCTCTCTCTCTCTCTCTCTGGCATTTTCATATATCCTTTTTTCCCGTGTGACAACTCCTCCTCCTCTTGTCCCTACTCCTCCTCCTTCTCCTTCTCCTGCAGGTGATTTCCCTCATGAACGTACTGTACAAGATGTTCGATTCTCGCATCGACTGCTATGACGTGTACAAGATAGAGACCATTGGAGACGCCTACATGGTGGCCTCGGGACTCCACATGAGGAAGAAAGGTACTTGAGAAGGTCGGGGAAGGAAGAAAGGAAGGAGGAAGGGAGGCGGGAAGTAATAGGAGGAAAAAGGGAAGGCAGTGAAAGACGGAACATACTATAGCTGCTAATACGATAAAATATGTTTCTGTTACAACCACTACTCCTACTACTGTTACTACTACTACCACTACCACTACTACTACTACTACTACTACTACTATTACTACTACTACTACTACTACTACTACTACTAGGTAAGGACCACGCCGCTGAGATCGCTGCTATGGCCATCGACCTTTTGCACGGGACGGAGAACTTCGTCATCCCTCACATGCCTGGCGAGAGACTGAAGATTCGCATTGGCATCCACACGGGCCCCGCGGTGGCCGGCGTCATCTGCACCAAGACACCGCGCTACTGCCTCTTCGGGGACTCCGTCATTCTCGCCGCCAAGATAGAGTCGTCAGGCCTGCGTGAGTCACATTTTGCTGCACTGTTCGACAGATGAGCGCTTCTTGTTTCATTCTTTTTGCCAAAACATTGTGCTCGTATTTCTGTTTCTCTCTTAATGATCACGGCACTATTTGGTTCCATTGTTTTTTCTCAGTCATTGAATCATTCAGCAGTCCATCACTAGCTTTCAAAAACTTTCTTGAAATTGTGCTGGAAGGACTTTACATGAATGTCTTTTTGAGTGACTATCCATCTCTCCATCAGTCAGTCAACCTCCATGTCTTTCTGCTAAGCATCGTTTTACTAACAAACTCCTCATGCCTGTAAGTTCACGCGCATACCTCCTTTTGCAGCCTTCAAGATCCACATTTCCCAAGACACCAAAGACTGTTTGGATCGCGTCGGCGGCTTCATCGTCAAACTGAGAGGAGAACTTGACGTTAAAGTGAGTGAAGTTTCTTGTTTAAGTTGTGTGTGTGTTATTCACCACGGTCGCCTGCTGGTCACCCAGCTCAGAGCTCATGGACCGATCTTCGGGTAGGGCTGAAACCACATCGCACACTACACACCGGGACAGCGAGGCCACAACCCCTCGAGTTACATCCCGTACCTACTTGCTGCTAGGTGAACAGGGGCTAGATACACATTAAGAGGCTTACCCATTTGCCTCGCCGCGCCCGGGACTCGAACCCGGGCCCTCTCGGTTGTGAGCCGCGCGTGCTAACCACTACACTACGCGGTGTGTGTGTGTGTGTGTGTGTGTGTTTGTATAAACCGTGTGTCTGCCAACAGGGACGAGGAGTGATGGACACATACTGGCTGACGGGGAAGCACGGTGTCCTGCCTGACCGCCGCCCTTGCTCGGGGAAAGAGGAGGACATGGAGTTCATGGCCGACAACGCCTACTCGGATTCAGGCCGCCGCCCCAAGGAGGAGGCTAAGCACCAGTCATCCTTCGCTAAGACGTTAGGGTTGTTTAGGGAGATACTTGGATGAGACACGGAGAACATTGTTAGGAAACCATATCACAGGTTGTTCGTTTATCGGTAGTTACCAAGACGGAACTGTGTGCTTCTGTGTTCTTTATTATTGTTGCTTTTTGGTGTTATTATTATTATTATTATTATTATTATTATTATTATTATTATTATTATTATTATTATTATTATTATTATTATTATTATCATCATCTATATTGGTATCATTATTGTTGTTGTTACTACTATCACTATTTTTCATTATTATTATAATTCTTCTTCTTCTTCTACTTCTTCTTCTTATTCTTATTCTTATTCTTCTTATTCTTCTTCTTCTTCTCTTCTTCTTCTTCTTCTTCTTCTTCTTCTTCTTCTTTCTTCTTGTTCTTGTTCTTCTTCTTCTTCTTCTTCTTCTTCTTCTTCTTCTTCTTCTTCTTCTTCTTCTTCTTCTTCTTATTCTTCTTATTCTTCTTCTTCTAACTGATCTTCCCTACACTCTCTAAATAACTGATGAATAATACATTCTTCTTCTTCTTCTTCTTCTTCTTCTTCTTCTTCTTATCATTTTCATTATTAATTATTATTATTATTATTAATTATCATTATTA
>CM035190.1:4382484-4402596 GCA_020233015.1 Callinectes sapidus | reverse complement strand
GGGGAGGGGAGGGGAGGGGAAGGGGGAGAGGGAAGGGGGAGAGGGAAGGGGAAGGGAGAGAGAGAGAGAGAGAGAGAGAGAGAGAGAGAGAGAGAGAGAGAGAGAGAGAGAGAGAGAGATTATTCTGATCTTGATCACTCCTAAAAGACAGCTTAATCCCTCATCAACTTCTATATTCAAAGAAGGAAATTATAAAAAATGTAAAAATGATTGTTGGAATATTAATAAATAGCATTACAGTACCTATAGTTCCAATTAAGGACACTGACTACAGCAGTTCCTAAAATAGTTTCAGATTGAAACAAGTAACTGGCAAGTATAAAACTTGAATATAATCATACATACATACATGCATGCATGTACAAATATAATCAATGAGTATAAAAAAATGTGACAAAATGGCATGTTTCTGGGAAAAAATAACTTTGTTTACTATATACTTACAAAGCACTAAATGGATGGCAAATATGCATTACCTATGTTTAGTTATATAAAGGATTAACATTCTATTCGTCATAAGATCTCTCTCTGAATTATTATTAAATAGAATGAGACACAATTAAAAAAAGCTTCCATTTTTACTTTTCTTATAACAAAGAATTCACTTAAATGAGTAAAATGATATTCAAAATGTTAGCTTTTCATCATCTTAAATAAGCAAAGATTTTACTATCCTCTTCCAATATGGATAACAGTAGGCAAAATATAATTTGTTAAGTTTTTAGGGCAAATGACAATGTCTACTGAGACAACCATATATAACATTAGTTGGAATCTGAACACTTCTGCAATAAATATGATATGTATAAACTTTCATCAACAAAACTTTCAGCTGTTACTCTAAAAGAATACCTTAGTCTACAGTCCAGGAAGTGGAGGGTTTGTAAGTCTTGTTTGGAGGATCCTTACATGCTTATACACCTTGAGTGCTGGACCCAGCTTTAGATTGAGGCCAATCAGCACATCAGCACGGGTGAGCATCAGTAGTGCTGTTCCATCAATGTCCTGCAGCAGGGAATACGTTGTGATGGTTAATGACATTGTTCACTCAACACACAAACTGTATGTACATCAGGTTTCCAAGAGACAACTATATCAGTACTCATTACATCTTAAGGCTCATCCATAATAACTTTTTAATACAATAAAATTATCTGATATTTCTACTCCTACACTGCAAATAATTTGCTCTTAAAACACGCACTATGTATAATGAATGCAAATCATCTAACCTGCTCTTTAAAGACATCTGAGACATTCTTGAATCCTTTTTCGTTAAAGTATTCCATAATCTGTTCAACAGTCCAATGAGTGACATTGGGAACTTCTGGATCATAGATGTTGTTGTCCCATGATCCACTGGAGCCACGGCTTTCATCATCAGGTACTGGGGAGTCTCTTGGAGTTGGAAGACCAGGCAAGCAATCATATGCTGTGAGAATAGTTTGTTTCAGTCCCTTAAACTCAAAGCTAATTATGCAGGTATGTATATGGAACAGGGTTGTCTGTTTTAAAAGACTTTCTTTTCTTAAATAAAGAACAGAAGACTATAATTATCTTATTTCATGACAAAAATATTTCTAGTTATCTTAAGAATGTCATGGGTTCTTAGAGAGAAAGTTTATCTCTGGATTGCTTCCTTTAAGAGGGCAAAAAGTAACCACATACATCACATAACTGCCCCATAACACAAAACAATGTAAATTCAGGATTATCAGGCTATGTCAATCTGTTTTTACCTTTCATAAACTATCCCAAAAGAAAAAATTTGAATAAGTTTATACATCACTAGCCACGGTGTGTTTTAACCAAAGATGTGATGTTTCTCAGTATACTATATATTACTGTACCCCATCTGAATAGTCTAACTAGTTTTTAAAAATGAATTTTTATGAATTTTCTATCTTTATTAATGCCATTAACGAAGGGTATATTATTGGAAAAACTTGATATACAAGAGATTAATGGTGGGAAATTTTCACATCACGATTATTGTGATAAATACCACATTATTGTTGAAATGTGCTCAAAATGTTAAAAAGTACTTAAAATACACACTCAAATAATTCAATCAAGTTTTGAAAAACAAATAACATGCACAATGTACTTTCTGGTGCCATAAACATTAATAAAAATGACATGATCATCAGACATACAAATGAGCATTAAATATGGCACCTTAAGAGAGCTCTTTGAGCAAAATTGCAAATAAGAATCAGTAGTGCCTTCCACCATGTTTACAAACAAAGATTGCATACTGTGCATGTGCACCTATGTATGAGGGACAACTGCTGCTCTTCTGAGCAATAAGCAGTATCATCATGAGTTCTTCGAAGACCAATAATCAAACAGGGTTAAAATACAATAAACTTGAAAACTGTGATAGTGACTGTCACAAATTTTTACTAGTAATCATTACATTCCTACATATATATCACAAATATAACAAGTCATCACAAAAATCTGAAAAATGTTTTCAATAATATGGGTTCCTCTCACCATATTTAAAGACTTTTCACTATATATGCAAGAATTTCAATATTTCCTATAAAAAATGCTTGCACTAAAATCAAAATATAGTTTATATGGAATAATTTTACCTGTTAAGTACCTCTGCCTCTATACAAATCAAATAAAAAAAACATTCTTGAATTTCAATCTTCTGAGATATAATGTAATGCAAGATCATTTAATAATTCATATTAGATTATTTTCTGATTCAGCATGAATAACCAAACATGGCAATGCATACAAGCCAGATAGGTACTTATTGATATTGTGAAACAATAGTTTTAGGAAGGAATGGTTCGTCCAAAAACTGTCAGTCAGGATATGGTAGCAAAGGATGGCAACAGCCAAGTGGTACAATACTATGAGTAAGTGATCTTAATGAGATGAATTAAATGCTTATTGATATTGTGAAACAATATAATTTAAGGAAGGAATGGTTCATCCAAAACAGTCATATGGTAGATATGGTAGCAAAGGATGGCAACAGCCAAGTGGTACCATACTGTAAGTGATTTTAATAAGATGAATTTAATGCTGCTGAAAGCTAGCCATTTTTCAAGCTATTGTCCAGTAGCCAAAGAAAACTTGTAAACTTCCTATTTTTGACAGTGACTGCAGCACAGACCTCTGGAGATTTTTTTTTTTTATGTAAGAGGGGGAAGTTGGCCAAGGGTAACAAAAACACTGAAAATAAAAAAGGCCACTATTATTGCCAGTCCCCTGAAAAAAGTTACCCGAAAATCAGGGATAATGTCTTGAAACCTCCCTATTAAATAGAGTTGAATCATATGAAGTTGGAAATACAGAGGCAGGCAGGGAGTTCAGAATGACTGGCATGGACCTCTGTAAAGACAACACTAAAAATCCTTGTGTGCACAACCTAGGCCTAATCACCTAATCCTCCACAGAATGAAGGTGACAACAATGAGGTTCCAAAACAAAACAAATAAAAACTGGAAAACAATAACATACTGGTGTTGCAGATCAAGGACATACAAATAAATATGTGTATAAAAAAATAAATGATAAAAAAGTAATAATTTATATCATGGAGGGTATCTTTACATGAATATGTAAAATAACACCTAAAAAAATGTTCTATATGTTGTAATTCGTAGGTCAAAAGTTCCAGCATAGCTGAGAATTTATGCACTGATGTTGACACAAATTTTAGAACTCCATCTAATTTATATACTGTTTTTATTCAATGTGGTATTGGTAAATGATATTACATTCTTTTCTTGGTTTAAAGGTGGTTGTTGCAAAATGAAATACTAGTCAAGCAATTTGTTCTTCATTTGGACACCACTTGTCATTATGTTGTTTAATAATGTTAATTTTCAATACATATATAGTATGTATGTATATCAAATGAAATATTAAATCTTGACTATTCTGAGATTTTTTTGCCGGAAAATACAAGAGGTCATTTGTCTATTTACAACAGCTTATGAGAATAAAGAGAACTTACGACTTTGTGAGGAGTGTGGAGAGCAAGCAAAACATATCCAGGACCCCTGAGGTTGTTCATTCAAGGGAGGCTGGTGGCAGGTGAGGTGGTAAGCTCTGTCACATTCGTCACAGAAGATAAGAGTCCCCTGTAAAGTGCATTCAGTACTTATAGGTGAACTAATGGAACATAATTATAAAATACTATTTCCAATTATTTAGTGCAAATGATGCTATTCTAAGACCAGGTTCAAAATCAATATAAAAAAGGCACTCTGCCACTGATTAAGACCCTACTGCAATAACTAAAATATTTGTTTCCAAGTTTCAAGTAGTATTTAAATCTTAAATATCCATCTGAAATGATAGAACTGCCATTTTAAATTATCATCCAATCACCCCTTCAAAGCACATTACTCACACATCAATGCACAAAAAAGTATCACAAAGGTAAAGTATCTTACAATATTGTGGTCCATATTGCATATGGCACAATGTTTGCAGTCCATGCAAGTCCATGGTCCCATCCGACTACGGACAGCCAATTCTGCACTGTATCCCAGACAGCTTGGATGAGCTGGAACAAAAATGAACATTCAAAATAAATATCTCCTAAGCGTGAATAACTTGGACATTCTAACAAGCATATATATATATATATATATATATATATATATATATATATATATATATATATATATATATATATATATATATATATATATATATATATATTGTGTGTGTGTGTGTGTGTGTGTCTTGAGTGATGACACAAGGTTTAATAACATAACTTTACCTCGGGCTGAACATCTGTGACACACCAACAGATCTTCCTGAACTGTGTGCTGCCCGACGGTCTGGAAGCACACATCACACCGGTGGATGGCCTTCTTACGACCCGCCACGGCCAATCCTCCCTCGCTAGGGTCGAACACTTTCTTGGCTCTCTGGGGGAGATAAAGTGACAAATAACGTAAGGAAATGAGAAATGCGATAAAAAATTTACATATTACATACACACGAGTTAGGAACGCATATACCTAGTGGTGAATCAGAGCTGTCAGTGGGAGGGTGCCACTTCAACCATTCACGTCTGATAGCAAGGGTATGCATGAAAAGGACTGCTCTCCTACTGCAAGGGTATGCATGAAAATGACTGCTCTCCTACTAACACCCATGCCACTGTTCGTCTACGTTGTAATAGTCACCATGTATCCATTGTCCAAGCTATCATGCCTTCCTCTTGGCACAGTGTTAATATAGCAAACTAATATTACGTGTAAACCTGAAGTTGAAAACAAATGTCAGAACGTTTCAAGTGCGACAATCAGACAGTCTCCCAACATCTCTCGAAACGCGGCACCTCTACTTACGGCGCGTGGCCGTTGCTGCCTACCCGCTCGATATCAGCCTCCCTTGTGCATACTAAGCGTTACGAAAGTCATGGACATCTCTGCCGGTATATTAGTGATGATCGAAAATTTATATGGTTCTGAAGTTAAGCTACGGGGCACATTAAATCCGGACATTAACTGAACGAAAAATTAAGGGAAAGTCACGGTGCCAGTCTGCCGGATAATCACAGGGCATAAAACAGAGAGAAACTTGACCAGCCATGTACACCACGCACAGCTCAAACGGATACTTCCTACAGACTACCAAAATAACACCTTCAGTCATCCTGTTCAGTGCGATATGAACCTAGTTTTAATTTACATTTTTATTTCATATATGTATATACTTTTTGACAGCATCAATCTCATCTTTCTTAAGGCTCCTCCCTGATATTTGACATAGTAAATACAACAGACGCTTTACTGACCCTCTAACTTCAGTGACAACCAACTTTACGTCTTCCTAAGGTGCCAAGGCGTCGTCGCTAGTGACCCGATGTCAATTCAAGGTCAACCTTATATATAATGAACAGCATTTACCTCCACATACCCTACTCAAAAGAATAAAAGTGGGAAAAAAAATCATTAAAACACGCTCATTCGTTGATGAAACCGGAGTGAAAGGACATCATTCTTTGGTTCAGGATGCTGCAGCGGTCGGTGGCAAGGCTGGAGAGTGGAGAGCGAGTGGGTAGAATGACCGCCACCACTGCTGGCTGCTCGGTGTCGGTCTTTCGTAAGCTATAGTCCAAGACAGTTATAACAGCTCGCCAAGTAAAGATGAAACGCCTTGTTCATGAAGTCTCCTCATTATGCCCTCTGTATCCATGACGATGAAATGTGTTATTATATATAAAATTTATCGAACAACTTCAGTTAATACTATTGAAACAAGTAGCAAACGGCAATACTGATAGTTGGCTACCGCTACTTGGTCATAGATGAAGGACAGGAAGACGTATCTGTCGTCCAGTATCGCTCCACAGCTACAAGTTGTGATGTGTTAGATTCGATGAGAGATTTCTACATAAAAAATAATGCACGTATCATAATGAACCAATGCATAAATACATGTAAAATCTGTTTTTATTTAGGTTACAATAGGAGGTTGTTGTCAAGCACTGCCTGTATTCCCACATAATGAAGGTTTTGCATTAGTTCAAAATCAAGTCGTATAAAATATACATAGATGAACGTGAAAAAAGTCAACTAATGCCGGCGTTACGCAATAACATGTTACACAAAGTGATTGTGCATCGTCCCTTTTAATGTCCTTCAGCGCCGCACGGTCGCTTTGGTCAATACCGTCAAATCTAACCATTCCAAACACTGCTAGTCTTTCACTGGCGCAACCTAAGGCCAAGTCTTGCCTAACACCCCGCAAGAATTCCATCCACGCCTCCAAGAAGCTCCAAGTAACAGATGAATTCAACACGTGGCCAGTTCTAACGAGTGTTTATCAGACACAATCAAGTGTCGACTCCCGACATCCCCCAGGGCTGCCCACGACACCTGTCCGGGCGATCCCACGAGACAAACATTAGTCATATTGATCCACACAGCAGCCATTTCGCCGCGGCAGATACACCATAATATACTCATCGCTCCACTTTACCATGCGTATGCATATCGAAAACAAAGCAATCGCTATCATTCGAATTGGCACCAACAAAACAACAGCTTTACAAATGATGACATGACATAACACTTAACACATTCGGTCAAACATAAGACGCATGGGTTATTTTCCCCCTTCATCCCACCCCCCCACACCGGTGACTCAATCGCCCCGACAAAGTGGAGAGAGAAGCCTTCATTCCACGACGGCTCCTTGCTGTCGTGAACTCACTCGTGCCGTGCTCCACTCACCCCATGCACAGCCGCCAGGCTGCCGCTCCCTCGATCCCAACACCTCACCTACATCACCCACGAGAAAATATCATAATGCTGCTGTCATTTACCCACATTACACGCTCAAACGTCATTTGTCATTGCAATACATATTTATTCGTCCAACAAGCCTGACAAATATACAGTTACATCCAGAATGTCCTTGCTCAATAGCAAATGGATAGTTATTTATCAAATAACTACCCGCAGTGACTAAACAGACACCCAGACTGTGGCGTATCAAGTAGACGCGAATGCCCTCGCTCCCTAGAGCGAGGGTTGGTAGCACTGGCGTGTGGCTGGTTGGCTATTCTCAACACTGGCAAGCTGTGACCGCTGCCACTCTTCCCATTAGCCATCCAGTTCCATCACACCTTGAGCATTTATATGTCCCTGTCTAGAAATTAAATCACAATTCCCATCTAAGTGGTCACATGGCCGTGAACACCATCGGGGGCGAGTGGGGGATGGGGGGGATATGAGAGGAATCGTGGATTCTGCATAAACCAACCATGCTCGAGCCGGTCGCCTCACAGGACGTTAAAGTGAGTGGGAGTGCACGCCCGCTGCGCTCACACTGGCTTGGCAAGTTGAGTACTTAAATCTACACTGTTTAGCATTGAACAGAACATTTTCCTGATTGGTGAGAAAGCTAATAACCATGTCAAGGATACGTATTTAAACAAGTTACAATGAATGGTATAACAACGCTCTATTGCAAACCTGTTGATTTACTGTTGAAGTTGAGCATGATATGGGTAAACACAGCGAGAAAGTAAATATATGTCAACTGCTGATACCTTATTGCGACGGGATGGTGCTCGACCCCGTGACGAGGCAGGAGGGGTGGAGTAACTCTTGAGTGGGGGCCGCCCGCGCCGCCGGCCGGTCAGGCCTCGCTTCAGGACAGGCTCCTTGGCTGAATGGCAAGCGACCAGTTGTTCATCTAATGGTTCTTCTTTAATTTTAACCACGCTGGGGTTGTGTTTGGTCTCTTGAGCGTCGTCCTCTTCTTTTACTTCCTCGATCATTCCTTCAACTCGGTAAGTTTCCTCATTATAATCATCCTCAGGGACAGGCGAGGGAGGTGAGGGGGGAGGTGCAGGGGCGTCGGCGGGTACCACATAGGTGATGAGAGTAGCGGTGCGGTGAGTTGTCTCAACACGCAGAAGTGTCCCAGCACGAATCTCGCGATGAAGTAGCACGTCCAGCTTGTCTACCAAGCGTCCATGTCCAAGGGCGACCAACTTTTCCTCAATTTGGCTCTTACTGGCGCCGCCCGGGTCGCATGCCTCAACTGCCATCCGTAAAGCGCGACAGGTTGCCTCACTGTTCATAACATTCACTTTAGTACGAGTGGGCCGGCGCCGCACCAGGGCAGCCTTGGACCATGAAGCTGCTACACGATAGGAGGTAGCGCCCTTGTACTCAACGCGTAGTACATCCTCACTCTCCACAAGCTCATCAAGTACCGCCTCCGTCGTCGCCTCCGACAGTAGGTGCTCACGCCTTACATACCATGCAATCTTTCGAGCACTGGGTCTCACTCGGCGAGACCTGAGAACTCGAATAGCGTCAATTATAATTTCTCTTTCCTTGTTGGTAACCATGCTGACACTTCACTACGTAGGCTTCAACTACACAGGAAACACCTGCACAGAACGCGAGAGCTATGGATCGCCACTGCGTTGGGCCAGCCGGCGAGCGACAACTCCTCGCACCCCAGCTGATCTCCCGCCACAGCCGCACCCATCACGCATGCGCAGTAACCGCCCTCCGGCACCCACCGCCCCCGTCGCACCACTTGCTATATTCATGATCGATTGTAGTCTGATTAGTTTTACTTTATCTTTATATTATTTCTCAGATCATACATGAATATGATCAAATTGAGGAACAAATAAGAAGTAAATCCCAACGCCCAAAGAATGTCACAAGCAAGAGAAAGTAAAACTGAACACATCGTACACTTCCAGATTACCAGTCTGCACCACACACGGACAAGCTTGGCTCTTTCACGGGAGAGTTTAAAGCTACAAAATTTTCGCGATCGCAGACTAACTATCCATAGTTAAGAACACGAGCAATTTATAACCTGAATTTAGTTCGCTATTATAATATATTATACTTTAGAAACTAGGGAAGATCATACATCGTCGCTAGAACATTATATCAACCAAGGTCGTAAGGGACGATCCTTTGTCGCGGACGGCGCGTTGTGTCTCATGACCGGCGTGGCTTCTCTGCCTCACAATCCTGTGGGCGCCTCACGCCTCTCAGGTAGAACGGCTCTAGAAAATCCTACGCTCCTACCGCCCGAGGAAGAATGCATGCACCGAGGACGATCTTACTCCTTAAATACAAAAAGAATGCAAAGCCTTCTTAGCTGTTCAATACTAACACACGCAATACCAGCTGGTTCTGGTTACCAGACGCTTCAACATCAAATTCCTCGACAACACAACATATTCACTTTTCAGAACAAAGTAGATGACTTCTAGGTATAGGCTAATCAATAGAAATGACCATGAACATATAAAAGATGGTTAAGTCACCCATCCTTTCGGCAATGGTCTTGAAGTTGAAAGGAGAAGCAGAATAGTAATGACGTGCTGTGATAGGCAGCTGCTCGTCTCGGCCCGGGTAACGCTGTGCCCGCATGGTTCCCGCATGGCCCACGCTTCCAAGCCTTCCACGAGTCACCTCACTCCCTTGCACCAATATGACAACATACTCTAGATAACACTCATACCACATCTACATGAATAGAAAAAGTAGGACAACGCAAGCCACTTTGTTGTCCCTTTTATGCTGCATAATTGCATGGCAGTTGGTTCAATTTCGTCGCACTGCGTGACAACGCCAAGCAACTTTTGTATCTATCTCCAATGTTGAATAACGGCTCCCATCAACTCACCATCAGCTTGTCAGTACCGTGTCGTTACATACGTAATCTGGGCGCACCTTTAAACAGATCAGAGGTGCCCCGCCCTATTAGGGATAACGACGTATTTTAGGACACACCCAAAGAACCAAAACTGACGAGTGAGGAACATCGCTTTATTCTAGAAACACTGAAAGAATGACATTTTCACTTCGACTAACACAGGTCTGCGTCAAGGTCAGCCATAACACCGCATGTGCAGCCCCAGCTCGTTGGCATTACACAAAGGCAATGACTTGTACACATAGACTGGCTCTCTCTCTCTCTCTCTCTCTCTCTCTCTCTCTCTCTCTCTCTCTCTCTCTCTCTCTCTCTGTCCAAATACTAGTGGGTGACGTCGACTAAGGAGATTGAACAGGGCCATCTTATACAGAAAATAACGTCAGGTATCAAACAGCTGGATCTCTCTCTCTCTCTCTCTCTCTCTCTCTCTCTCTCTCTCTCTCTCTCTCTCTCTGAATTCATACATATGGTGAGATTCAGCTTCCCTGAGGCGGCATCAATGTATGTGGTTTGGCACATCAAGATAACCGATAGCCTTCTGATAACACACACACACACACACACACACCGTAACATAATATGAGGAGAATAACCAATGAAGCACCTGATAGTGTTGCTTGAATGTATGGCAGGGAAAATTGTTTTCAACATACTTCATAAAGTTATATCAAAATTAATTAAATCTACACAATAGCATCTACAGTATCATGCTGTTATGTTTTATCTTAAAAGTCATCCACTTAATAAATGGAAGCTTATGCTACGTATGTTCAACAGTGGTAAGCCACAGCCTACAGTGTACGAGAGAGCGTCGCAACCGGTAAATCCGGCCAGAATGAGGCTGCTCACATGCACCGCCGCCGCCGCCACTCCGCCGCCTGGACCTCCCTCCCTCCCATCTGTCGCACGCTGACGATACATACCGATGATTACATTACCACGCTTTTGTCCTGCGAGATCAGCTACTATTTAACGCCAACCGAAATGAAAACATCATAGACATCAATGAGAGTTTAAGTGTACCTACTTTACGAAGCTGCCTGACTCACGCCTGCACTCAGCACAGAAAAAGGAAGATAATTTCAATAAATCAAGTAAGTATGTATTGAAGACAACGGATTCGTGATAAAAATGAGGTGGCATGCAAGACATATTTCCTTTATTCCGGACTCGCCCTTTAGCTGGTAGGCGGAAATCAAGCCCGCGACTGGCGCGGTGTGAGGCCCTCCAGCGCCGGGTCATGTGTGCTGCCACCAGACCGCACTCACCAAGTCAATCAATACACTCACCACGCTTACACTGGGTCCTCACAAACCTTAAACACTTTGAATGAGTTAGTCTGATGACTTAGAAAGGCTTAAAAATCGGCCTTAACATATCTTTATAGTTGTATTTAATGGAAAACGTTTTAGTATGATGTGTTAGTCCTAACAAAACATATCTCTTATCTCTTAAGTGCGTAATGTTAATGGTGCGACAACGCTAAACAAATAAAACAATAAATACCAAAACAACACCTTATGTTATTCTACCGCGTCTACATTTGAATGACATTTCAATCAAGCGATAAAGTTATTGTTCCAACGCGAATAAAACGAGTAACTACGACCGGCGTGGCAGAGAAGCATGTCGCTTTGGTGTATTTTCAGACAGGCGGCTCCAGAGCGCGTCAGACGCTCGATAGCTTGGTCTAAATTCTCTCCGGGGACAAGTTTGCCGGGGCATCTCCAATCTACGTATGTGTTAGGCGTTTCTCGTACATAGTTGTCATTTCCTATGCTGAAAAATAATGACAACTGATGAGAGAGAGAGAGAGAGAGAGAGAGAGAGAGAGAGAGAGAGAGAGAGAGAGAGAGAGAGAGAGAGAATGATAAATTGCAAGTGAAAATAAACATTCCGTTTACAGTACAACTTATAAAGGAAGGACATCCCAGCTGTCACACTCTATATGTCAGCAGTGAAAGGAACAAGCGCAGGAGTATGTGATCGACCCAGCAGCAGCAGCAGCAGCAGCAGCAAGCAGGCCCGGTGAGGAAGCTGTGTGTGTGGTGGGGCGGCATGGTGGGAGCGGCTCTCGACACGCAGCCGGGGAGGGAGGAGCGGCGTCAGTGACGTGGCGAACCACCCTACTCTCTTCCTGTTCTCTCCTAATGAAAAAGAGTGCCTCGCCACCAAACGTGCCCACGCTGCATCTCATGTAACGACCTTGTACGCACACTGATCCTCTGTGTTGCAAAAATTGCTCTCACGTGCCTCAAGATAACTTTATACATATAATACGAAAAATGGCGGGCAGGGTTGAGCGTCCATCTCGCGGGTAAGCGGCTGCATCGCGCCAGCCGCGGTCCGCGTCACCAAGCCCACACCCTTGACTGCATCACCACCTGACATGACATTTAACACCCAGGAAGATCATAACTCCCACATTTCTATTGAGGAATTCCATTAACCAATACAATGTAAAGACACTATTTAGCTACCTGCCGAGGCTATTGACGGACTTAATATGAGTTATCCAAATTTTAAAGACTTGATACTAACACAAAATCCAACAAGTACAACAATGGATGATCTCGTCCAGGCGATGGGTGTGCAACAAGTGATAATCTATAAATGTATCGTTCTGGCTGTGACAAACATAATGACAACTATCACCGTGACTGTCATGATTTTACTTGATTTGTTGTGCCCGAGATGAAGATTTATTCGAAAATTGACACTGCAAGGGTTACCCTTTAAATTATATCGTTTTCTTTGACATGAATTCTGAGGATAGTCTTACCAAATTTCATTCGCTCTTAAAGAGTAACAACGGAATTTAGCTTTGCACTATCTGCATTAATTACTCCCTGCATCATCTTCAACATAAATTAATATCAAAATCTCACTATAAAACATATATACTTTATCATGTTTTATTTACTAGTAAATATAGCTGGAACGTTAGATTTTACTGAATATATCCACAAGTTACTATTATTTTCTATTCCACAATCTGGTGTATATATAAAATGAGACATAATAAGAAGGGCAATACAGTGGTAAACATCATCTTTCGACATTTTTCACGTTATATTCTTTGTTAATCTTCAAAAGCTAAAAAGAAAATTCTGCTCAATAATATAAACGAAAAGTAACAATACTAAAAACGAGATACTATACAATACATTATTGCAATGCGTTACAAAATTAATAATCACAAACAAGTATTCTCCGAGACAGGCCTCAGGATCAATATTAGCTCAGCAGCCAAGCTAGATACTGCCTGCCAACACCTGCTGCTGACGTCTTGGTAACACACACACACACACACACACCTTATTTAGATATGTAATCATTACAGTAATTGCTTAATCTTTAATACTACTCCATTTTTATAATCACCATGTCTGATTTTTGTCAAATTTCATAGCTTTTACTTTGTTATCAGAAAAATAATGATTGCAAGTATTCTTCTTTTCTACTTAGAGAAAAAAAGACACTTGTTGCCAGTCCTGCTACTCTAAAGGCAACGATGATTTATCCATACTACATACGCCTGCACCCATCATAGGTATGCATCCTATCAGTGAACTCCACATTACATATGAATACATACCATAAATAATTTCTAAACAATGCCTTGCATTATTTCCTACTAAAACAATATAATAATTACAACTAACTTATGAAACTTAAGATGATTAATTTTCTCTTGAAGGATATGTCACAGAATATAAAGATGATGAAAGTGGCTTCATATGAAACAAGGACTTAATGTATGGCTTCAATATAAAAAAGACTGTATTGAAATATATCTCCTAACTCAATAACAATCCATCTAGTATCAATCTGGCCACAAAAAAGAGCCTTCACTTCTCCCTATCCATTTTTTTTTATTCATAATCTTAAATATTTGTCCCCTATCAGCACTTCTTTCACAAACATACTTTTTTACCATATCCTTCTATCTTCCAAGTGGCCCTCCTCCCCTATTTCCACCTCCAACTTAGAAGTCATATACATTTTCTTTATATACTTGTTTTTCATCCTATTATTATAGTCATATAATATCAATCTCTTCATTCACCCCTTTTATAACATTTACACTACCTGCAGAGTCTTATCCCATTTTTCAAACATGATGCCTTCATTGTGCTCACATTTTCATCTAACTTTGTATGCCCTTTTCAGGTCAGTCATTTCCTGTTTATGCACTCGCAATTATTATTGTGCCATTTTTTGTCTAGGTCTATTATCTACATGTCTATCTTGGCAGGAAAATACTATTCCTTAAACCTAACTTTATATCTAAAGACATTTCTCCCTTTTGTGAAATACAAGTTATCCTATGACAAGATTGCTTTTCACAGTCATGTTTTAACTCCTCATTTATCTCACTTATTTGTCATTTTTATTATGGCCACCTCATCCATTTTCTCTCATTCTCATACTTGCCTGCAGATGCCACCTCCACCCTACAGGACATCCTCATTCACACATATTTACTTCATTCCCCTATAACACTATGATCTTATTTCCTCAACATCCTCTAGTTTCCATCTTACATCCTTAGGAAATAAGTCCAACACACCCTGAAGTTTCTATCTACCCTGTTAGTTTAACAGTGCTATATATAAATATGCTACAACTCATTTCACTTCAATATGTATTAGCCTTACACTAATATTTCCTACTTCAGCCTTCATCTCCCTGAAACAGCCATGTATATATGTATCAAACAACCATGAAGACATCACACATTCTTTTCTTATTCCAGAAAAAAAATATCATTCCACGTTCTCCCTCAATCCTTATATAAATATGTACATAAATCCATGGTTAACTCTATTGCAGTGGTTCTCAAAGTGGGCGGTACCGCCCCCCTGGGGGCGGTGAAACGATCTTGGGGGGCGGTGAGGCGAAAGGGGGCGGTAGGGTGGCATCAGAAGCAGCTAATATTTAAGTTTGTTTTTACAAAACCTAAATAACATAAAACATGACCTGACAGGTTGTTTTTGTTTATCCTTCTCCACGGACTACCACTTTTGAGCCTGTGTTTTCAATTTGAAAAAAAAAGAATATATATATATATATATATATATATATATATATATATATATATATATATATATATATATATATATATATATAGTAAGTTTGTGTTCGCCTGTGTGTGTAAGGGGGGCGCTAGGAATCCACCTGTTAGCCAAGGGGGCGCTAGCCTGTAAAAGTTTGAGAACCACTGCTCTATTGGGTGCCTTTCTACAAGACAAGTCCCTATAATATTTCTTTGTATTGTATTTGTACCATATACTACTCCCATTTTCCAATTATAACTTCTATCTCACTACATCCAACCTTTTCAATTAAAATTTCTAGTAACACTGCCTTTCTTCACTTACTCATTGGATTTCAAAACTTTCTCATCTCCTTTGTCCATTATTCACTCTAATATTTAGAGGTAAATATGAATATAAATAAATCTATACATACTTTGCTATCGTTACTGCCCAAATTATAGAAGATTCTTATCACCTATATGCCTCTTTTCCCTTCCATATAATTTGGAACATAATGTGGGTATACCTTTCTTTTCCTCTTTCCTTGTTGATGTCATTAACACCACATAATATCACCTCTCCCACTCCCTCGTATATATCACAAGATCTCATTTCTGTTCATCCAATCACACATTCTAGAATCTTTTAAATCTGATTAATGACAAAAAAAAAGAAAAAGAAAAAAAAAAGCTGTTTTGGGATTTGGAACATACTCATTCTTAGAAACCTCTCTAAGAATATAACATGCTAATTTTCAGTTTTCCTTTCAAGACATCTGTATACCTTCAACATGCTAATTTTCAGTTTTCCTTTCAAGACATCTGTATACCTTCTGTAAACTATTTCAAAAGATTTTTTCCCTTTCCATTGCCTTGCTGCTCAGAACTAATGATTTATGCTCACACACAGAAATTGTTTTTATGATGGAAAACAGTTTCCTGATAGCACTTGCTACATTGATAATTTTCTTTGTAGTGGTCTGACTCTTGATAAGTAATGCAAACTTACCTTATTGCGTTTCGGCCTTTCTTCATCTGGCATTTGAATCATGCGTGGGTGGACACAATGATATAGCCCCTGATAAAGAAAAAAAGTTTAATATTAGATACAGCATACTTTAGTGAGCATCAAACCAACAACAATAAATAAATTACTTGAGAAGTACATATCAGTAATGCACAAAAAATATATGATAGATTTAGTGAAAACTGCATCACAAATTTGGTCTATATAGTATATCTGATGTCTGTGAGCCAGAGCTCACCAGTGGAAGGTATGAAAAACTTAAATAGAACACCTATAAAGCATTCCCTTAAAGAATATACAATATACAGAGATAATGTACAGATGAGACGTTCTTCAATGAAAATAGTGATACTGACTGACTTATCATCAAGAGAAAAATCATTGCTTAAGCATTCTTAACTCCTCATATTCTAGTTGTTTCAGATGCCAAGAGTGGCTGTAAGTTTCAGCTTAAAAACGTAGGTTTATATGTAATGAAAACAAAACAAAAGCAGCATATATGCCAACTTGTATGCATGACGTTACTAGCTAACCAGCAGTAAATGTTGTGATAAAGCAAAGGCGCACATTATCCTCTAGAGCAAATACAACAATTATGGGGGATAATGAAGAACTTGCTGTTGATTATGATTATGCTAAGAAAATGAAGAACATAACGGCAATGATAAGATGTGTCACAGTGACACTTGATCCAAGAATACCATTTAAGATTAGTTGACAATAAGTAGACTGTTGTATTGATTGAGAAGTACAGATACAAATTATTTGCTTTTAAATGGAAAGTGAGAAGTCAAAAGTTGGCAAAAAAAAGTGATACTTGAACATAAAACAAGTAGAGAAATCTCAAATTGTACAATAGTGATATAACAATATATAAAGTAACACATTTGCAAGTCAACATAACTGGAGCTAAGTTGACTGTACAGGATGTCTCTTACACAAAAATATATTTGTTGATACCACGGCCACACTGGAATACTGCACACCAACAGAAAGATTGCTCTTATCACTTTGCAGCTTCCTCATGTTGTCTCCTGAATATTTTAATTATCCATCTGATAGCATCATCCTCAAGCATCTTCTCTCCTTTCTTGATCTTCATCAAACATGGATTCACTGTGCACTGAATTTGCTTATATGTACACAGTTAGGTAAAACATCCTAGTTCTCACCCCACAGACCCCAACAATTATTGTCGGTTATGAAAGAAAAAAACCCTTTCAAGAGTTCTTACAGGCATGTTTTTACTTTTTGCTTCTTAAAGCTCATGGAATAATAATTTGCAAGAAAGTAAAATTTCAACTGAATTTGAAGGGTGGTTGGAAGGATATAGTTTCTGGATAAAAAATAATTGTGAAGTGCTGAAGGACTTTGTATCATGACTGTTCATGTGTATAATGATATTTCTCATTTTGTGCAAAATATGGGGTCCTATAGGCATCACACACACACACACAAAAAAAGAGAAAAAAAAAGGAAGAAAAAAATTTGTATAAGGAATGATGGATAATGGTAGGGATGGAATTTGGGGCCCCAAAACTTTTATTTTTTAATGAAAAACACATTTATTTGACTAATAAAGTAAGCATATTCTAAAAATATATGATTCTAAACCTATATCTAACACTTAAGTGTAAATATAGTGTAAATAAGGTACTCAATCACACCTAACATCTGGCACACTATTTGGAATGTGATTGGGTAAATCACATCTTAGCAAACAGATTGCACAATTTTAATCAATCTTAATATCCTAAATGTCAAATCTTAGCAAATTTGTACAAAAGAACATGCATCAAATAAGAAATACCTGTATTTAATACAGTATGGCATCTGTACACACAGTAGTAGTTTAAATCAGTAAGCTACACAAGGACTGAAAGAAGTAACACAATAACGATTGTTGAAATGCTGTGCACATCACACTCCTACAGTAAGCAAGTAGAAGCAAAAATAATGAATCTTTACATCACAAACTGCTACTGCTTTGGTGGGAAAGGTAGTTAATTTCCTAAGTAAATGATCACAAAAAGTGTATTCTATGGCCAAGCACTTGATGAACAGAAACTTTGCTCATCATACATGTTTCAATATATTCTCTTAATACAAAATTACCTCTATTATAGACCCTGTCCTTGCAAGACTGCCTCATCTCACCACCTATTTCTATTGTCTTCTGAACATAGTTTTTAGGGTTTGAATGAACAAAATGAAAGAGATATGCTGTAGCTGCTTTTTCATGTGTAGAATGTGGAAGGATGAAGGTGAGAGGGTACCGGATTGCAGGAATAAGAGGAATGGGGCAACAATATGAGCCTGTAGTACACTACTTTGTTCACATGTGCTATTGAGTGCATAAGCATTATCATTGTCACTTTTCATGGCATTTCTCAAGCATAGCTACCTGAAGCCTTGCATAACATGGTCCATGGTATGGTCCATTATTGGCACAACCATGATCCAAGATATCTATGAGAAGGATTTCTTCAAGATCCCGGAACAGTCACCATGACATGCTTCCATTGCTTTGAAGTAAATTTGTTTCTTGGAGTAAAGTGAAGAACCTACATTTTGCTTTGTTTCATTGATCCATAAATCCCTCTAGATCTGCTCTTATGAGCACTGCAGTCATCAATTTCTTCTCCTGAGGCAACACAATTCTTGAGTCACATTGGGCAGACATGTTGGAAAGATTTTTTTTATATGGGCTAAGGGAGACCTAATGAAGACCTATCTGAAACCCCATCCATCTGAGATCTGTTATCCCAAATGTGTGCTCTACCTACCCTTGGATTGTGGCCAGGATTTGAACCTATGTTCTAGAAGATCTGTTGGCCCCTCAATATGTGCGGCATTCTACTGTACCACAAAATGATAACAATGGATCCATTACTGATAATCAGTTGAAAAGCAATGTATCACACTGATATCCAGTGATTATCCATGACCATGCTCTCCACCACGGCCACAGTTTCTTTGGTGACTATTGCAACAGAACCACAACTTTGGGTCTATCCCCACATGGGTTTCAGCCCTGCTTGAAGAAAGCAATGGTGTGTTTGACAGGGGAATAGAATAGGACACTTCTCTAGTATTGTCCTCAACTCTCATAAATCAACTGTGGTTCTTTCCCTTCCATCAGAAAAAGCTACTGCAGCCCACTCTGCAACTTTAATTTGTTTTGCTGGAATGTGCCACCTTCACTCACTAAGTCACTATTGAACTGAATAAGAAATTTTGGAAGAATATCAACCCATAAATTATTTGTTGAAACATGTATAAATGTATTCTAACCATAGTAAACTCCTTCCTTCCCTCCTATGAGCTGAGATGTCAATGAATGCTCATTGTAGGAAATGGCATGTCAAACCTAAACTGCTTATATAGTAGCTAAATATGTTGTAAAACAAAGTGCCACATTAACCTATGAAAAGTTAATTTAATCTGAGTACAATATATTAATATAATAAAGAAACACTTGAGCTTGTATTACTTCAACCTCAATCTAAATCACTTAATTACATGACATTTCTTTTCCCAAGAATAACCTTTTATAAAAAATGTACACTTGTACACATCTCTATATCATTTATGTACAGTTGTCCACTAGAAGTAGTAAGCTTCACTTGAAAAATTCACTGAAGAAAGGGAGAGATAAGGGAGAAAGATACAGAACTCTACACTCATCATATCACTGCACCTGTCTTTCTTATCCTTTCGTTCAAATGAATGCTTTGAGCAAAGTTCACTACTTTTAGTGCTTCATAGTTAACATTTTTTCATCCTTGACAATGCTGGGTGGACCTTCCAGGAGTGTGGTCAATTGTACCCTTCATGTATCCACTCCAGAATT
>CM035190.1:4348259-4364724 GCA_020233015.1 Callinectes sapidus | reverse complement strand
GAGAGAGAGATTATTTGGTGTAGTGTAGCAATGATAGTCAGTCCAGGTGTATGATGCACATCAAGGTACAAGAATTTTTCCATTGAGTAATTAAAAATTCTGGAGTGGATACATGAAGGGTACAATTGACCACACTCCTGGAAGGTCCACCCAGCATTGTCAAGGATGAAAAAATGTTAACTATGAAGCACTAAAAGTAGTGAACTTTGCTCAAAGCATTCATTTGAACGAAAGGATAAGAAAGACAGGTGCAGTGATATGATGAGTGTAGAGTTCTGTATCTTTCTCCCTTATCTCTCCCTTTCTTCAGTGAATTTTTCAAGTGAAGCTTACTACTTCTAGTGGACAACTGTACATAAATGATATAGAGATGTGTACAAGTGTACATTTTTTATAAAAGGTTATTCTTGGGAAAAGAAATGTCATGTAATTAAGTGATTTAGATTGAGGTTGAAGTAATACAAGCTCAAGTGTTTCTTTATTATATTAATATATTGTACTCAGATTAAATTAACTTTTCATAGGTTAATGTGGCACTTTGTTTTACAACATATTTAGCTACTATATAAGCAGTTTAGGTTTGACATGCCATTTCCTACAATGAGCATTCATTGACATCTCAGCTCATAGGAGGGAAGGAAGGAGTTTACTATGGTTAGAATACATTTATACATGTTTCAACAAATAATTTATGGGTTGATATTCTTCCAAAATTTCTTATTCAGTTCAATAGTGACTTAGTGAGTGAAGGTGGCACATTCCAGCAAAACAAATTAAAGTTGCAGAGTGGGCTGCAGTAGCTTTTTCTGATGGAAGGGAAAGAACCACAGTTGATTTATGAGAGTTGAGGACAATACTAGAGAAGTGTCCTATTCTATTCCCCTGTCAAACACACCATTGCTTTCTTCAAGCAGGGCTGAAACCCATGTGGGGATAGACCCAAAGTTGTGGTTCTGTTGCAATAGTCACCAAAGAAACTGTGGCCGTGGTGGAGAGCATGGTCATGGATAATCACTGGATATCAGTGTGATACATTGCTTTTCAACTGATTATCAGTAATGGATCCATTGTTATCATTTTGTGGTACAGTAGAATGCCACACATATTGAGGGGCCAACAGATCTTCTAGAACATAGGTTCAAATCCTGGCCACAATCCAAGGGTAGGTAGAGCACACATTTGGGATAACAGATCTCAGATGGATGGGGTTTCAGATAGGTCTTCATTAGGTCTCCCTTAGCCCATATAAAAAAAATCTTTCCAACATGTCTGCCCAATGTGACTCAAGAATTGTGTTGCCTCAGGAGAAGAAATTGATGACTGCAGTGCTCATAAGAGCAGATCTAGAGGGATTTATGGATCAATGAAACAAAGCAAAATGTAGGTTCTTCACTTTACTCCAAGAAACAAATTTACTTCAAAGCAATGGAAGCATGTCATGGTGACTGTTCCGGGATCTTGAAGAAATCCTTCTCATAGATATCTTGGATCATGGTTGTGCCAATAATGGACCATACCATGGACCATGTTATGCAAGGCTTCAGGTAGCTATGCTTGAGAAATGCCATGAAAAGTGACAATGATAATGCTTATGCACTCAATAGCACATGTGAACAAAGTAGTGTACTACAGGCTCATATTGTTGCCCCATTCCTCTTATTCCTGCAATCCGGTACCCTCTCACCTTCATCCTTCCACATTCTACACATGAAAAAGCAGCTACAGCATATCTCTTTCATTTTGTTCATTCAAACCCTAAAAACTATGTTCAGAAGACAATAGAAATAGGTGGTGAGATGAGGCAGTCTTGCAAGGACAGGGTCTATAATAGAGGTAATTTTGTATTAAGAGAATATATTGAAACATGTATGATGAGCAAAGTTTCTGTTCATCAAGTGCTTGGCCATAGAATACACTTTTTGTGATCATTTACTTAGGAAATTAACTACCTTTCCCACCAAAGCAGTAGCAGTTTGTGATGTAAAGATTCATTATTTTTGCTTCTACTTGCTTACTGTAGGAGTGTGATGTGCACAGCATTTCAACAATCGTTATTGTGTTACTTCTTTCAGTCCTTGTGTAGCTTACTGATTTAAACTACTACTGTGTGTACAGATGCCATACTGTATTAAATACAGGTATTTCTTATTTGATGCATGTTCTTTTGTACAAATTTGCTAAGATTTGACATTTAGGATATTAAGATTGATTAAAATTGTGCAATCTGTTTGCTAAGATGTGATTTACCCAATCACATTCCAAATAGTGTGCCAGATGTTAGGTGTGATTGAGTACCTTATTTACACTATATTTACACTTAAGTGTTAGATATAGGTTTAGAATCATATATTTTTAGAATATGCTTACTTTATTAGTCAAATAAATGTGTTTTTCATTAAAAAATAAAAGTTTTGGGGCCCCAAATTCCATCCCTACCATTATCCATCATTCCTTATACAAATTTTTTTCTTCCTTTTTTTTTCTCTTTTTTTGTGTGTGTGTGTGTGATGCCTATAGGACCCCATATTTTGCACAAAATGAGAAATATCATTATACACATGAACAGTCATGATACAAAGTCCTTCAGCACTTCACAATTATTTTTTATCCAGAAACTATATCCTTCCAACCACCCTTCAAATTCAGTTGAAATTTTACTTTCTTGCAAATTATTATTCCATGAGCTTTAAGAAGCAAAAAGTAAAAACATGCCTGTAAGAACTCTTGAAAGGGTTTTTTTCTTTCATAACCGACAATAATTGTTGGGGTCTGTGGGGTGAGAACTAGGATGTTTTACCTAACTGTGTACATATAAGCAAATTCAGTGCACAGTGAATCCATGTTTGATGAAGATCAAGAAAGGAGAGAAGATGCTTGAGGATGATGCTATCAGATGGATAATTAAAATATTCAGGAGACAACATGAGGAAGCTGCAAAGTGATAAGAGCAATCTTTCTGTTGGTGTGCAGTATTCCAGTGTGGCCGTGGTATCAACAAATATATTTTTGTGTAAGAGACATCCTGTACAGTCAACTTAGCTCCAGTTATGTTGACTTGCAAATGTGTTACTTTATATATTGTTATATCACTATTGTACAATTTGAGATTTCTCTACTTGTTTTATGTTCAAGTATCACTTTTTTTTGCCAACTTTTGACTTCTCACTTTCCATTTAAAAGCAAATAATTTGTATCTGTACTTCTCAATCAATACAACAGTCTACTTATTGTCAACTAATCTTAAATGGTATTCTTGGATCAAGTGTCACTGTGACACATCTTATCATTGCCGTTATGTTCTTCATTTTCTTAGCATAATCATAATCAACAGCAAGTTCTTCATTATCCCCCATAATTGTTGTATTTGCTCTAGAGGATAATGTGCGCCTTTGCTTTATCACAACATTTACTGCTGGTTAGCTAGTAACGTCATGCATACAAGTTGGCATATATGCTGCTTTTGTTTTGTTTTCATTACATATAAACCTACGTTTTTAAGCTGAAACTTACAGCCACTCTTGGCATCTGAAACAACTAGAATATGAGGAGTTAAGAATGCTTAAGCAATGATTTTTCTCTTGATGATAAGTCAGTCAGTATCACTATTTTCATTGAAGAACGTCTCATCTGTACATTATCTCTGTATATTGTATATTCTTTAAGGGAATGCTTTATAGGTGTTCTATTTAAGTTTTTCATACCTTCCACTGGTGAGCTCTGGCTCACAGACATCAGATATACTATATAGACCAAATTTGTGATGCAGTTTTCACTAAATCTATCATATATTTTTTGTGCATTACTGATATGTACTTCTCAAGTAATTTATTTATTGTTGTTGGTTTGATGCTCACTAAAGTATGCTGTATCTAATATTAAACTTTTTTTCTTTATCAGGGGCTATATCATTGTGTCCACCCACGCATGATTCAAATGCCAGATGAAGAAAGGCCGAAACGCAATAAGGTAAGTTTGCATTACTTATCAAGAGTCAGACCACTACAAAGAAAATTATCAATGTAGCAAGTGCTATCAGGAAACTGTTTTCCATCATAAAAACAATTTCTGTGTGTGAGCATAAATCATTAGTTCTGAGCAGCAAGGCAATGGAAAGGGAAAAAATCTTTTGAAATAGTTTACAGAAGGTATACAGATGTCTTGAAAGGAAAACTGAAAATTAGCATGTTGAAGGTATACAGATGTCTTGAAAGGAAAACTGAAAATTAGCATGTTATATTCTTAGAGAGGTTTCTAAGAATGAGTATGTTCCAAATCCCAAAACAGCTTTTTTTTTTCTTTTTCTTTTTTTTTGTCATTAATCAGATTTAAAAGATTCTAGAATGTGTGATTGGATGAACAGAAATGAGATCTTGTGATATATACGAGGGAGTGGGAGAGGTGATATTATGTGGTGTTAATGACATCAACAAGGAAAGAGGAAAAGAAAGGTATACCCACATTATGTTCCAAATTATATGGAAGGGAAAAGAGGCATATAGGTGATAAGAATCTTCTATAATTTGGGCAGTAACGATAGCAAAGTATGTATAGATTTATTTATATTCATATTTACCTCTAAATATTAGAGTGAATAATGGACAAAGGAGATGAGAAAGTTTTGAAATCCAATGAGTAAGTGAAGAAAGGCAGTGTTACTAGAAATTTTAATTGAAAAGGTTGGATGTAGTGAGATAGAAGTTATAATTGGAAAATGGGAGTAGTATATGGTACAAATACAATACAAAGAAATATTATAGGGACTTGTCTTGTAGAAAGGCACCCAATAGAGCAGTGGTTCTCAAACTTTTACAGGCTAGCGCCCCCTTGGCTAACAGGTGGATTCCTAGCGCCCCCCTTACACACACAGGCGAACACAAACTTACTATATATATATATATATATATATATATATATATATATATATATATATATATATATATATATATATATATATATATATTCTTTTTTTTTCAAATTGAAAACACAGGCTCAAAAGTGGTAGTCCGTGGAGAAGGATAAACAAAAACAACCTGTCAGGTCATGCTTCATGTCATTTAGGTTTTGTAAAAACAAACTTAAATATTAGCTGCTTCTGATGCCACCCTACCGCCCCCTTTCGCCTCACCGCCCCCCAAGATCGTTTCACCGCCCCCAGGGGGGCGGTACCGCCCACTTTGAGAACCACTGCAATAGAGTTAACCATGGATTTATGTACATATTTATATAAGGATTGAGGGAGAACGTGGAATGATATTTTTTTTCTGGAATAAGAAAAGAATGTGTGATGTCTTCATGGTTGTTTGATACATATATACATGGCTGTTTCAGGGAGATGAAGGCTGAAGTAGGAAATATTAGTGTAAGGCTAATACATATTGAAGTGAAATGAGTTGTAGCATATTTATATATAGCACTGTTAAACTAACAGGGTAGATAGAAACTTCAGGGTGTGTTGGACTTATTTCCTAAGGATGTAAGATGGAAACTAGAGGATGTTGAGGAAATAAGATCATAGTGTTATAGGGGAATGAAGTAAATATGTGTGAATGAGGATGTCCTGTAGGGTGGAGGTGGCATCTGCAGGCAAGTATGAGAATGAGAGAAAATGGATGAGGTGGCCATAATAAAAATGACAAATAAGTGAGATAAATGAGGAGTTAAAACATGACTGTGAAAAGCAATCTTGTCATAGGATAACTTGTATTTCACAAAAGGGAGAAATGTCTTTAGATATAAAGTTAGGTTTAAGGAATAGTATTTTCCTGCCAAGATAGACATGTAGATAATAGACCTAGACAAAAAATGGCACAATAATAATTGCGAGTGCATAAACAGGAAATGACTGACCTGAAAAGGGCATACAAAGTTAGATGAAAATGTGAGCACAATGAAGGCATCATGTTTGAAAAATGGGATAAGACTCTGCAGGTAGTGTAAATGTTATAAAAGGGGTGAATGAAGAGATTGATATTATATGACTATAATAATAGGATGAAAAACAAGTATATAAAGAAAATGTATATGACTTCTAAGTTGGAGGAGGAAATAGGGGAGGAGGGCCACTTGGAAGATAGAAGGATATGGTAAAAAAGTATGTTTGTGAAAGAAGTGCTGATAGGGGACAAATATTTAAGATTATGAATAAAAAAAAATGGATAGGGAGAAGTGAAGGCTCTTTTTTGTGGCCAGATTGATACTAGATGGATTGTTATTGAGTTAGGAGATATATTTCAATACAGTCTTTTTTATATTGAAGCCATACATTAAGTCCTTGTTTCATATGAAGCCACTTTCATCATCTTTATATTCTGTGACATATCCTTCAAGAGAAAATTAATCATCTTAAGTTTCATAAGTTAGTTGTAATTATTATATTGTTTTAGTAGGAAATAATGCAAGGCATTGTTTAGAAATTATTTATGGTATGTATTCATATGTAATGTGGAGTTCACTGATAGGATGCATACCTATGATGGGTGCAGGCGTATGTAGTATGGATAAATCATCGTTGCCTTTAGAGTAGCAGGACTGGCAACAAGTGTCTTTTTTTCTCTAAGTAGAAAAGAAGAATACTTGCAATCATTATTTTTCTGATAACAAAGTAAAAGCTATGAAATTTGACAAAAATCAGACATGGTGATTATAAAAATGGAGTAGTATTAAAGATTAAGCAATTACTGTAATGATTACATATCTAAATAAGGTGTGTGTGTGTGTGTGTGTGTTACCAAGACGTCAGCAGCAGGTGTTGGCAGGCAGTATCTAGCTTGGCTGCTGAGCTAATATTGATCCTGAGGCCTGTCTCGGAGAATACTTGTTTGTGATTATTAATTTTGTAACGCATTGCAATAATGTATTGTATAGTATCTCGTTTTTAGTATTGTTACTTTTCGTTTATATTATTGAGCAGAATTTTCTTTTTAGCTTTTGAAGATTAACAAAGAATATAACGTGAAAAATGTCGAAAGATGATGTTTACCACTGTATTGCCCTTCTTATTATGTCTCATTTTATATATACACCAGATTGTGGAATAGAAAATAATAGTAACTTGTGGATATATTCAGTAAAATCTAACGTTCCAGCTATATTTACTAGTAAATAAAACATGATAAAGTATATATGTTTTATAGTGAGATTTTGATATTAATTTATGTTGAAGATGATGCAGGGAGTAATTAATGCAGATAGTGCAAAGCTAAATTCCGTTGTTACTCTTTAAGAGCGAATGAAATTTGGTAAGACTATCCTCAGAATTCATGTCAAAGAAAACGATATAATTTAAAGGGTAACCCTTGCAGTGTCAATTTTCGAATAAATCTTCATCTCGGGCACAACAAATCAAGTAAAATCATGACAGTCACGGTGATAGTTGTCATTATGTTTGTCACAGCCAGAACGATACATTTATAGATTATCACTTGTTGCACACCCATCGCCTGGACGAGATCATCCATTGTTGTACTTGTTGGATTTTGTGTTAGTATCAAGTCTTTAAAATTTGGATAACTCATATTAAGTCCGTCAATAGCCTCGGCAGGTAGCTAAATAGTGTCTTTACATTGTATTGGTTAATGGAATTCCTCAATAGAAATGTGGGAGTTATGATCTTCCTGGGTGTTAAATGTCATGTCAAGTGGTGATGCAGTCAAGGGTGTGGGCTTGGTGACGCGGACCGCGGCTGGCGCGATGCAGCCGCTTACCCGCGAGATGGACGCTCAACCCTGCCCGCCATTTTTCGTATTATATGTATAAAGTTATCTTGAGGCACGTGAGAGCAATTTTTGCAACACAGAGGATCAGTGTGCGTACAAGGTCGTTACATGAGATGCAGCGTGGGCACGTTTGGTGGCGAGGCACTCTTTTTCATTAGGAGAGAACAGGAAGAGAGTAGGGTGGTTCGCCACGTCACTGACGCCGCTCCTCCCTCCCCGGCTGCGTGTCGAGAGCCGCTCCCACCATGCCGCCCCACCACACACACAGCTTCCTGTTCTCTCCTAATGAAAAAGAGTGCCTCGCCACCAAACGTGCCCACGCTGCATCTCATGTAACGACCTTGTACGCACACTGATCCTCTGTGTTGCAAAAATTGCTCTCACGTGCCTCAAGATAACTTTATACATATAATACGAAAAATGGCGGGCAGGGTTGAGCGTCCATCTCGCGGGTAAGCGGCTGCATCGCGCCAGCCGCGGTCCGCGTCACCAAGCCCACACCCTTGACTGCATCACCACCTGACATGACATTTAACACCCAGGAAGATCATAACTCCCACATTTCTATTGAGGAATTCCATTAACCAATACAATGTAAAGACACTATTTAGCTACCTGCCGAGGCTATTGACGGACTTAATATGAGTTATCCAAATTTTAAAGACTTGATACTAACACAAAATCCAACAAGTACAACAATGGATGATCTCGTCCAGGCGATGGGTGTGCAACAAGTGATAATCTATAAATGTATCGTTCTGGCTGTGACAAACATAATGACAACTATCACCGTGACTGTCATGATTTTACTTGATTTGTTGTGCCCGAGATGAAGATTTATTCGAAAATTGACACTGCAAGGGTTACCCTTTAAATTATATCGTTTTCTTTGACATGAATTCTGAGGATAGTCTTACCAAATTTCATTCGCTCTTAAAGAGTAACAACGGAATTTAGCTTTGCACTATCTGCATTAATTACTCCCTGCATCATCTTCAACATAAATTAATATCAAAATCTCACTATAAAACATATATACTTTATCATGTTTTATTTACTAGTAAATATAGCTGGAACGTTAGATTTTACTGAATATATCCACAAGTTACTATTATTTTCTATTCCACAATCTGGTGTATATATAAAATGAGACATAATAAGAAGGGCAATACAGTGGTAAACATCATCTTTCGACATTTTTCACGTTATATTCTTTGTTAATCTTCAAAAGCTAAAAAGAAAATTCTGCTCAATAATATAAACGAAAAGTAACAATACTAAAAACGAGATACTATACAATACATTATTGCAATGCGTTACAAAATTAATAATCACAAACAAGTATTCTCCGAGACAGGCCTCAGGATCAATATTAGCTCAGCAGCCAAGCTAGATACTGCCTGCCAACACCTGCTGCTGACGTCTTGGTAACACACACACACACACACACACACACCTTATTTAGATATGTAATCATTACAGTAATTGCTTAATCTTTAATACTACTCCATTTTTATAATCACCATGTCTGATTTTTGTCAAATTTCATAGCTTTTACTTTGTTATCAGAAAAATAATGATTGCAAGTATTCTTCTTTTCTACTTAGAGAAAAAAAGACACTTGTTGCCAGTCCTGCTACTCTAAAGGCAACGATGATTTATCCATACTACATACGCCTGCACCCATCATAGGTATGCATCCTATCAGTGAACTCCACATTACATATGAATACATACCATAAATAATTTCTAAACAATGCCTTGCATTATTTCCTACTAAAACAATATAATAATTACAACTAACTTATGAAACTTAAGATGATTAATTTTCTCTTGAAGGATATGTCACAGAATATAAAGATGATGAAAGTGGCTTCATATGAAACAAGGACTTAATGTATGGCTTCAATATAAAAAAGACTGTATTGAAATATATCTCCTAACTCAATAACAATCCATCTAGTATCAATCTGGCCACAAAAAAGAGCCTTCACTTCTCCCTATCCATTTTTTTTTATTCATAATCTTAAATATTTGTCCCCTATCAGCACTTCTTTCACAAACATACTTTTTTACCATATCCTTCTATCTTCCAAGTGGCCCTCCTCCCCTATTTCCACCTCCAACTTAGAAGTCATATACATTTTCTTTATATACTTGTTTTTCATCCTATTATTATAGTCATATAATATCAATCTCTTCATTCACCCCTTTTATAACATTTACACTACCTGCAGAGTCTTATCCCATTTTTCAAACATGATGCCTTCATTGTGCTCACATTTTCATCTAACTTTGTATGCCCTTTTCAGGTCAGTCATTTCCTGTTTATGCACTCGCAATTATTATTGTGCCATTTTTTGTCTAGGTCTATTATCTACATGTCTATCTTGGCAGGAAAATACTATTCCTTAAACCTAACTTTATATCTAAAGACATTTCTCCCTTTTGTGAAATACAAGTTATCCTATGACAAGATTGCTTTTCACAGTCATGTTTTAACTCCTCATTTATCTCACTTATTTGTCATTTTTATTATGGCCACCTCATCCATTTTCTCTCATTCTCATACTTGCCTGCAGATGCCACCTCCACCCTACAGGACATCCTCATTCACACATATTTACTTCATTCCCCTATAACACTATGATCTTATTTCCTCAACATCCTCTAGTTTCCATCTTACATCCTTAGGAAATAAGTCCAACACACCCTGAAGTTTCTATCTACCCTGTTAGTTTAACAGTGCTATATATAAATATGCTACAACTCATTTCACTTCAATATGTATTAGCCTTACACTAATATTTCCTACTTCAGCCTTCATCTCCCTGAAACAGCCATGTATATATGTATCAAACAACCATGAAGACATCACACATTCTTTTCTTATTCCAGAAAAAAAATATCATTCCACGTTCTCCCTCAATCCTTATATAAATATGTACATAAATCCATGGTTAACTCTATTGCAGTGGTTCTCAAAGTGGGCGGTACCGCCCCCCTGGGGGCGGTGAAACGATCTTGGGGGGCGGTGAGGCGAAAGGGGGCGGTAGGGTGGCATCAGAAGCAGCTAATATTTAAGTTTGTTTTTACAAAACCTAAATGACATAAAACATGACCTGACAGGTTGTTTTTGTTTATCCTTTTCCACGGACTACCACTTTTGAGCCTGTGTTTTCAATTTGAAAAAAAAAGAATATATATATATATATATATATATATATATATATATATATATATATATATATATATATATATATATATATATAGTAAGTTTGTGTTCGCCTGTGTGTGTAAGGGGGGCGCTAGGAATCCACCTGTTAGCCAAGGGGGCGCTAGCCTGTAAAAGTTTGAGAACCACTGCTCTATTGGGTGCCTTTCTACAAGACAAGTCCCTATAATATTTCTTTGTATTGTATTTGTACCATATACTACTCCCATTTTCCAATTATAACTTCTATCTCACTACATCCAACCTTTTCAATTAAAATTTCTAGTAACACTGCCTTTCTTCACTTACTCATTGGATTTCAAAACTTTCTCATCTCCTTTGTCCATTATTCACTCTAATATTTAGAGGTAAATATGAATATAAATAAATCTATACATACTTTGCTATCGTTACTGCCCAAATTATAGAAGATTCTTATCACCTATATGCCTCTTTTCCCTTCCATATAATTTGGAACATAATGTGGGTATACCTTTCTTTTCCTCTTTCCTTGTTGATGTCATTAACACCACATAATATCACCTCTCCCACTCCCTCGTATATATCACAAGATCTCATTTCTGTTCATCCAATCACACATTCTAGAATCTTTTAAATCTGATTAATGACAAAAAAAAAGAAAAAGAAAAAAAAAAGCTGTTTAGGGATTTGGAACATACTCATTCTTAGAAACCTCTCTAAGAATATAACATGCTAATTTTCAGTTTTCCTTTCAAGACATCTGTATACCTTCAACATGCTAATTTTCAGTTTTCCTTTCAAGACATCTGTATACCTTCTGTAAACTATTTCAAAAGATTTTTTCCCTTTCCATTGCCTTGCTGCTCAGAACTAATGATTTATGCTCACACACAGAAATTGTTTTTATGATGGAAAACAGTTTCCTGATAGCACTTGCTACATTGATAATTTTCTTTGTAGTGGTCTGACTCTTGATAAGTAATGCAAACTTACCTTATTGCGTTTCGGCCTTTCTTCATCTGGCATTTGAATCATGCGTGGGTGGACACAATGATATAGCCCCTGATAAAGAAAAAAAGTTTAATATTAGATACAGCATACTTTAGTGAGCATCAAACCAACAACAATAAATAAATTACTTGAGAAGTACATATCAGTAATGCACAAAAAATATATGATAGATTTAGTGAAAACTGCATCACAAATTTGGTCTATATAGTATATCTGATGTCTGTGAGCCAGAGCTCACCAGTGGAAGGTATGAAAAACTTAAATAGAACACCTATAAAGCATTCCCTTAAAGAATATACAATATACAGAGATAATGTACAGATGAGACGTTCTTCAATGAAAATAGTGATACTGACTGACTTATCATCAAGAGAAAAATCATTGCTTAAGCATTCTTAACTCCTCATATTCTAGTTGTTTCAGATGCCAAGAGTGGCTGTAAGTTTCAGCTTAAAAACGTAGGTTTATATGTAATGAAAACAAAACAAAAGCAGCATATATGCCAACTTGTATGCATGACGTTACTAGCTAACCAGCAGTAAATGTTGTGATAAAGCAAAGGCGCACATTATCCTCTAGAGCAAATACAACAATTATGGGGGATAATGAAGAACTTGCTGTTGATTATGATTATGCTAAGAAAATGAAGAACATAACGGCAATGATAAGATGTGTCACAGTGACACTTGATCCAAGAATACCATTTAAGATTAGTTGACAATAAGTAGACTGTTGTATTGATTGAGAAGTACAGATACAAATTATTTGCTTTTAAATGGAAAGTGAGAAGTCAAAAGTTGGCAAAAAAAAGTGATACTTGAACATAAAACAAGTAGAGAAATCTCAAATTGTACAATAGTGATATAACAATATATAAAGTAACACATTTGCAAGTCAACATAACTGGAGCTAAGTTGACTGTACAGGATGTCTCTTACACAAAAATATATTTGTTGATACCACGGCCACACTGGAATACTGCACACCAACAGAAAGATTGCTCTTATCACTTTGCAGCTTCCTCATGTTGTCTCCTGAATATTTTAATTATCCATCTGATAGCATCATCCTCAAGCATCTTCTCTCCTTTCTTGATCTTCATCAAACATGGATTCACTGTGCACTGAATTTGCTTATATGTACACAGTTAGGTAAAACATCCTAGTTCTCACCCCACAGACCCCAACAATTATTGTCGGTTATGAAAGAAAAAAACCCTTTCAAGAGTTCTTACAGGCATGTTTTTACTTTTTGCTTCTTAAAGCTCATGGAATAATAATTTGCAAGAAAGTAAAATTTCAACTGAATTTGAAGGGTGGTTGGAAGGATATAGTTTCTGGATAAAAAATAATTGTGAAGTGCTGAAGGACTTTGTATCATGACTGTTCATGTGTATAATGATATTTCTCATTTTGTGCAAAATATGGGGTCCTATAGGCATCACACACACACACACAAAAAAAGAGAAAAAAAAAGGAAGAAAAAAATTTGTATAAGGAATGATGGATAATGGTAGGGATGGAATTTGGGGCCCCAAAACTTTTATTTTTTAATGAAAAACACATTTATTTGACTAATAAAGTAAGCATATTCTAAAAATATATGATTCTAAACCTATATCTAACACTTAAGTGTAAATATAGTGTAAATAAGGTACTCAATCACACCTAACATCTGGCACACTATTTGGAATGTGATTGGGTAAATCACATCTTAGCAAACAGATTGCACAATTTTAATCAATCTTAATATCCTAAATGTCAAATCTTAGCAAATTTGTACAAAAGAACATGCATCAAATAAGAAATACCTGTATTTAATACAGTATGGCATCTGTACACACAGTAGTAGTTTAAATCAGTAAGCTACACAAGGACTGAAAGAAGTAACACAATAACGATTGTTGAAATGCTGTGCACATCACACTCCTACAGTAAGCAAGTAGAAGCAAAAATAATGAATCTTTACATCACAAACTGCTACTGCTTTGGTGGGAAAGGTAGTTAATTTCCTAAGTAAATGATCACAAAAAGTGTATTCTATGGCCAAGCACTTGATGAACAGAAACTTTGCTCATCATACATGTTTCAATATATTCTCTTAATACAAAATTACCTCTATTATAGACCCTGTCCTTGCAAGACTGCCTCATCTCACCACCTATTTCTATTGTCTTCTGAACATAGTTTTTAGGGTTTGAATGAACAAAATGAAAGAGATATGCTGTAGCTGCTTTTTCATGTGTAGAATGTGGAAGGATGAAGGTGAGAGGGTACCGGATTGCAGGAATAAGAGGAATGGGGCAACAATATGAGCCTGTAGTACACTACTTTGTTCACATGTGCTATTGAGTGCATAAGCATTATCATTGTCACTTTTCATGGCATTTCTCAAGCATAGCTACCTGAAGCCTTGCATAACATGGTCCATGGTATGGTCCATTATTGGCACAACCATGATCCAAGATATCTATGAGAAGGATTTCTTCAAGATCCCGGAACAGTCACCATGACATGCTTCCATTGCTTTGAAGTAAATTTGTTTCTTGGAGTAAAGTGAAGAACCTACATTTTGCTTTGTTTCATTGATCCATAAATCCCTCTAGATCTGCTCTTATGAGCACTGCAGTCATCAATTTCTTCTCCTGAGGCAACACAATTCTTGAGTCACATTGGGCAGACATGTTGGAAAGATTTTTTTTATATGGGCTAAGGGAGACCTAATGAAGACCTATCTGAAACCCCATCCATCTGAGATCTGTTATCCCAAATGTGTGCTCTACCTACCCTTGGATTGTGGCCAGGATTTGAACCTATGTTCTAGAAGATCTGTTGGCCCCTCAATATGTGCGGCATTCTACTGTACCACAAAATGATAACAATGGATCCATTACTGATAATCAGTTGAAAAGCAATGTATCACACTGATATCCAGTGATTATCCATGACCATGCTCTCCACCACGGCCACAGTTTCTTTGGTGACTATTGCAACAGAACCACAACTTTGGGTCTATCCCCACATGGGTTTCAGCCCTGCTTGAAGAAAGCAATGGTGTGTTTGACAGGGGAATAGAATAGGACACTTCTCTAGTATTGTCCTCAACTCTCATAAATCAACTGTGGTTCTTTCCCTTCCATCAGAAAAAGCTACTGCAGCCCACTCTGCAACTTTAATTTGTTTTGCTGGAATGTGCCACCTTCACTCACTAAGTCACTATTGAACTGAATAAGAAATTTTGGAAGAATATCAACCCATAAATTATTTGTTGAAACATGTATAAATGTATTCTAACCATAGTAAACTCCTTCCTTCCCTCCTATGAGCTGAGATGTCAATGAATGCTCATTGTAGGAAATGGCATGTCAAACCTAAACTGCTTATATAGTAGCTAAATATGTTGTAAAACAAAGTGCCACATTAACCTATGAAAAGTTAATTTAATCTGAGTACAATATATTAATATAATAAAGAAACACTTGAGCTTGTATTACTTCAACCTCAATCTAAATCACTTAATTACATGACATTTCTTTTCCCAAGAATAACCTTTTATAAAAAATGTACACTTGTACACATCTCTATATCATTTATGTACAGTTGTCCACTAGAAGTAGTAAGCTTCACTTGAAAAATTCACTGAAGAAAGGGAGAGATAAGGGAGAAAGATACAGAACTCTACACTCATCATATCACTGCACCTGTCTTTCTTATCCTTTCGTTCAAATGAATGCTTTGAGCAAAGTTCACTACTTTTAGTGCTTCATAGTTAACATTTTTTCATCCTTGACAATGCTGGGTGGACCTTCCAGGAGTGTGGTCAATTGTACCCTTCATGTATCCACTCCAGAATTTTTAATTACTCAATGGAAAAATTCTTGTACCTTGATGTGCATCATACACCTGGACTGACTATCATTGCTACACTACACCAAATAATCTCTCTCTCTCTATATATATATATATGTGTGTGTGTGTGTGTGTGTGTGTGTGAGTGTGTGTGTGTTTGTGTGTGTGTGTGTGTGTGTGTGTGTGTGTGTGTGTTTGCGTGTGTGCATGTGTGCATGTGTATGTGTGTGTAATTCACTATCACGGTTGTCTGCTGGTCACCCAGCCAGGAGTGAGCTCAGAGCTCATGGACCAATCTTCGTGTAAGTGTGTGTGTATTTACCTAGTTGTATTTACCTAGCTGTATTATACAGGGTTCGAGCTGGGCTCATAGTGTCCTGTCTCCATATCTCCATATATCCAACATTTCCTTGAACTTATGTATATTGGTTGCTGTAACAACCTCTTCTTTCAATCCATTCCAGGTGTCCACAATTCTATGTAGAAAACTGTATTTTTTATGTCCTTTAGACACCGACTCTTTTTGATTTTCCTTGAGTGTCCTCTCATCTGTTTAGTTTCTTCTTCCATCACCAGGTTTTGCTTGTCCAGCTTTTCAATACCATTTACTATCTTATACAGAGTAGAATGTTTCCTCCCTGATCACAGTTCTCATTTCTCTATCTTTCAAATAATCCTGCATCCATTCTAATAGT
>CM035190.1:4320759-4343259 GCA_020233015.1 Callinectes sapidus | reverse complement strand
GTATTTTTCATTCGTCTTAGTCACATTTTCAATCATAGTATTACCATTACGAGACTACTGCTGTTTATATTCCATCTGCTCAGTCAACAAATTATAGTCTACTTTGTGTAATTATTTGTTTTGTTACATTGCTACATTTGGCAGTACTTGAATAAAATGCTTCACACATGCTCTTTCAAAAAAAATATGTATATTTAGCATCCTATAACTTTGGTGTATGTGAATTTGCTTATTTAGTTCAATGGAGGAACTGCCGACTTGTCGAGAGATGCCTATTACAGTATTATTCCTCCTTTCCCTATTATCGGTGACTCAGTGCGAGCTTTAGGGCTGATATATTTCGTCATTTTAGAGTCCTTAGTATTATGCAGTTATCATTAGGAGACTCATGTATTTTAATTCCCCTTATCGCTGTCGCTATTTAAAGATTACGTAAGCTTTGTTAAGGTAGTCGAACATATTTACTACTTGACAACTCTGCCAAAAGCTGTGATCGACTTTTAGAAAACCTATTTATTTCCTACCCTAAAGCTCTCCTCATCTTTCAGAAAAGGTATAGAATATCTATTCGAGTATTTCTGAATGCATAAAAATATAGATATAACTGTTATAAGGTATAGTAAAGAATTTGGGGCTAAAATCAAAGCTCCCGCCATCATCTCATCACCGCAGGACACTGTTTCACCTCATGACATCACTTCCACAACACTAAGTAGTCCCCAAATCACAAGTACGACCAATATATAACATTCTTTGCATATTTGGAAGACCAATATTAACGCAACATAACTGTTAAATTAAGCGATACATGTGACTTAGGAAAGAGAAATATGGATAAGGAACAAGTTAGTGAAGGATTGTTGGGAGCAGCCAAAAGCAGCCCAAACAACCTCACCGTTTTGTGCAACTTGAGGTGAGAGCAGGCAGAGATTTTGCCCATATTTCACCCCTTTTGACCCCCCTATAACCCAGTGGAGGTGCTGTGGAGGACCTTGACTGCGTTAGTGCCGAAGTGAAAGCCATTTGAGAATAGTGGCTCGAGTTTTTACAAGTGGGATTTACAGGAAAGTCCGAGGGGGCTCTCACTCCCTCATCATTTTCGAGGTGGCGAGGGAGTGAGTGTAAACAAGAAACAGCTGACTGGGGATGAATGAGTGACGTAACCGTGGTAGGTGACCGCGTGTGTCAGGTCAAGTCTGTCCTAGGACCACAAAGCCACGTGCTGGAGGTCACAGTCAGCCCTGATCTTTGGTTTCACCATTTCGTCTCAATTTTTATATATTTAAGGCTTCTTAAGTAAATATTAGAACTCATTATAATGTCTAGGTGCCGGTAAGGTGGCGGTTCTAGGCAAGTGGAGGCCTGCCTTGGAACAATGACAACCCCCATAGATGACTCACTGATACCCAAAAGAACATCATATACCACTTTTATTGTAATGTTACACTCTAATTCATTTTGATTTTTCATGTACAGCATATCACAGACATTAATACACTTTTTCTTGGTGAAAAAAGTTCATATATACATATATTTATTTTTTTTCCAAAGGGTTAAGGAATGAATCATTATGTGCACAAACTCAGTTTAGTTGTCTTCTATTCAATGATAAAAGACTAATAAAGAAAATAAATAATGCTTTCCTTGTTACCTAATGTCTTCCACTGAGAATCCTTACATCCTGCTTTGTACAGTGAATTCATGCAAAGAGCATGGCTATAGTGCTTCATTTTGTAGCAAAAGTAACTAAAGGTTATGTCAAACCTTTGTATAAATTTATCCCATTTATTTATTCTTATGCACATGCTTTGGAATTTTTTAATGGCCTCTGTAGAAAAACCTTAATTCCTCCTAACCTTTCATTTTATCTTTACACACTATATATGTCTGATTCACAATGCTGAACACCCATGTGTAGTGAAGCCACATAGATTGTTTAGGAAGACAACAAAGAAAGGAGTTTTGGCAAAGCTTGCAGTAATTTGTAGAAAAAGCTGGCTGAATCTGAAACAAACCGATGCAAGTATCAGACATACTAGTGTCTTGTTGAATATTGTGTATATATTGCTGATTGCTTTTATAAATTGGTAATTTTAAAAAAAATCAGTATGAGTTATCTGCTACTCCACATTGAGTGGTGCATGTTTTATTTTAAATTCAATTTTATTCCTGTGATAGACCTCGTATATACCATTATCATCATCATTTTGTTAAATGTCCTTGTCCTGTGGTTGTGGATATATATATATATATATATATATATATATATATATATATATATATATATAGATATAGATAATAGTAATATATATATATGATATATATATATATTATATATATATATATATATATATATATATATATATATATATATATATTACATATATGTAGATGGTAATTTCCTTTGTCTTTACAGAGAGGTCATACTGAGCGAGTGATGAGGATGATGCTGGCAGTAAGGGACCATCATGGATGCCACTGACCCTGACAACGGAGAGACGGCTGCCGAGGAGTGGCAGCCAGAGGACAGTTTTACTAGTAATTCCTCTTTCCCAGCGGAGCAGAATGGCAGTGAATCGGCATCATCGAAAGATGAAGAAGGTTTTGACCAACTTTCAGAATGTCAGGACAGCCAAAGTGCACCATCATCCCCTGCTTCACAGACTCACTTCTTGCCAGCAAGAAAAGGGACACTGCAGAAGACTAGTCAGGACGATATAAAGCAGGTGAGAAGAAATTTTTTGTGGATGCAGACTAAGATCAAAGAAATTAATGTGCTTTATTTCTCTGGTTACTTCATTGTTATACCTTCTTTTTATGTGTAAAATTTTACATGTGTTACTATTTTGTTCAAAAATATTAGAATTTTTATGGTACAGTATATATGAATATGCATCAACAGTATTTCTTCCCCATATTAGAATGCTGTGAATGAAGATGGGGAGTTAAGTGACTATAGTGATGAAGATGAGGATTCAGAAGATGAAGATATGGGTGAAGAGGAAATTGAGGAGGAATTGGAGAATGTCAACATAAAGGAGGAACCAGAGGAGAGTGTATCTGCTGCAGCCTCACCACCTGAGGGCAAGGTGTGTTTTGGAATGTGATCTTCTCTTTGTTATGCTTTTCTTCATTTAGTTCTTATACACTAAGGATTAAAAGTTTATTGCTATTCAGTGGCTACTGTCATTCTTACTTTTACTGTCTTATAGGAGTACAATAGTTGTTTCATTTACTATCCTTGATATTTTATGGATTTATGATTGTTTGGAAGAGACTTCATCTTAGATATGTGCACTATAAACCTATTATGTCAACATTGCATTCCATTCTTGTCACTGTGTATGTATCTCTCAATCTGTCAGTTTGTTTAATATATTCATGTGACCTCTCTTGACAAAATAATCTCAGTAGAAGAATTCAATGATGCTGCTGGTGTGCAATGCTGGTAAAAAGTTGTATAGGATGTTGGAATACCCAACATAAAAGAAGGATGAAAGATTGAAGGTTTTCTAATGTATAGACAGGAATAAATGAAGACTTGTCATGACCACTTTGTAGAGGAAATTCCAATTAGCCATCAAGTTAGTATATATTACTTTTTTGTGCATCAAATACATTTCTGTATATTGGTATTTTACATTCCAGGATGAGGAGTCTAAGAAGTCTTCATTCTCCCTTTACTCTGGGGTGAGTGACATCATCAGTGGATCGTGTTCTTCACCATCATCAAACTCTTCTACTCCGTCCCACTCCTCAAACAAGGCAGCCAGCACCCCTTCACCAGGCCTCCAGAACCTCTCCAGCCTGGTGAATAAGAGTGGGGGTGGTGGCCTTCTAGTGCATCACCCTGTTACACCAAAGAAACGTGTTGTCACTAAGACCAAGACTGATCACCTCAGTGATGAGCTCAACTTAGGATACAGGCAAGTTTTAGATGATATAGAATATTTTTTTTAGGGGGAGGAAGTTGAGTGAGGGGGATAAAGACAAATAGGTTTTATATGTCCATAGATTTTTGTAAGAAATATGCATGACTTAAAAGGAATACATATTGATTAATGATATGCAGAAAATTTTTAATAGTAATGGAAATGAAAAGTTTCTTTATTGAGATCATTTAACATATAAAGTTAGGTATAATAGGTAGAATAGGTAGATTGTTCATGTTTCTACTTTAATGCTTTAACTTGCTCCTCAGGATCTTGATGGAGCTGATGTCAGACTACCAGAAAGGAAGCAATGCCCCCTTCATGGAGCCCATTGACATGGAGTCTGAGAAGAACAAGGACTACTTGGAAGTGGTGAAGAAACCTCTGTGGTTGAAGAAAAGTAAGCTAAATGCTTGTTTGTTTCTGAATTTGTATTATATCCATAACTGTACCAAATATAAAATGTAGGTAAAGGAACCTTTGCTGCAGGATTAAAGTTCAGTAAAACATTATTCTAATCTTTACAATAACTTTGTCAGTCAAGGCAGATCTTTTGGCTGGAGAATATACATCAATCACTGATCTTATTGGTGACCTGAGGACCATGCTGGAAAATGCCTATCGCTATTATGGCCCTGCCAACTCCATCTCCAAAAAGGGTTTGCGTCTGGAGCACATGATGGAACAGAAAATTGCTCTTCTTCCAAAGTAAGTTAACATTCTTCATTGAATTGGTATTTGTCCTTATAAGTTTATATTGGAATTACTTTTAATTGATTTTGAATTAATTTGATTATTTTGAATTACAATTACTTTTGAGTGAGAGTTTAAATTTTCCATTTTGTTTTTGATAAAAAATGTTCCTGTGACATTGATGTGTTGTTGCTCCTTATAGAGAAGTCCGAGACTTATGCTCTCTGGAGAAAACTTCTGGTCAGCCGCCAGAAGACATCACTCAAAAACACCGCAACAAGACAGCCAAAATTTCAGTCAATGGTATGTGCAAACTTTGAAAGAATATTTGATGTTTGGTTTAATGTTTAGTCTCTGATCTTTTTTACCTTTTGTTCTATGCAATTATCATCAGCTTCATGTTTGTCTACTTTGTAACTACAATAAAAGTTGGTTATTCTGAAGAGCAGGGAACCAGAAGGGATTTGGATTATTGTTTTTTTTTTTATTATCTGGATATACCCCTGAAAACACCACCATGCCAGGATCTTCATATGATCTTGGAAAATTATCAGTTTCTCTCATACAGTGATTTTCTCACATTGCTTATGTTTTCTTGGTGAAACATGTAGTGAATTGATTGATGTTCTTCACCATTTCCTCTGCTAATGGATAAATTCCAAATTATGACTAGTTTCAACTTATGCTTACCTCCCATCCCCAATGGTCTTAGAAGACCTGTGGGAAATTGGGATTTTGGGGTGAGGGAGCATTAAATCAAGTAATGTTAATTGCAGAAGAGATTGGGAGTCAACAAAGTCACATTAAAGTATCTCTGAAACAACATAAATTACACCTTTGACAGTAGTGGTTGTGTAACGGCCGTGGCGGTATTGGGTGCCACACCATTATTGTCATTGGTGAACATTATGCCAATTTGTTTTTGTATAGTAGCTTTTTTTTTTTTCTTACCCTCATATTTTTGTGTATGATCAGGTTAAGGTTAGGTTAGGTTAGGTTACAGATCACTAAATGTTGGTGAACCTGAAAATTGAGCATAGCTTCTTAAGCAGATAAGATTGCAATCATATCCATACATTTAAAAGTAGGCAGGTCTCTAATTTTTAACAAGCATTCCTTAACAGAGTTCAAGCCTTTTGCACCACAAATAGACTTCCTCATAAACAAGCACTCTTCCCTCAAGGGAAAATCACAAACACCAACGTACATTGCACCCCTCACAATGAACAAGATGAATCCCAAGTCCACAGGGTGTAACATACAACACTTTCATGCCATTCAAACAATAAATTCATTCATTGAAATTCATTACTGTACTGTAATGTCTATTGTTATAAAGGGTATTGTAGCATATGAGAGCATTGATAGTATGATCTACTTACATTTCTCGTGTTAATGTGCATCTGGCATTTAATTTGAATTTGCAGAGACATAATTTTGGCTATAAATAATTTTTCATCTCAGTTATAAAAAAAAATTAGACTTTGAAAGGAAAATTGGGAAATTTGGATCATGTGTGTTAAGATTAAAAGATATTTACTGTACAGTGGAAGCGCTTGTGCTCTGGGGGCCTTGGGATCCCTGAGCGCACAGGTTTGAATCCTGGCCACAGGCTGAGTGGAGATTGGGCATCCACTCGGAGTAACAGTTCCCAAATGGATGGGCTTTCAGATAGAAGGTCTCCATTAGGTGGTCTCCTTTAGCCCATAAAGTCCCTTAAAAAGTCCACATTGTTTAAATGAAAAAATAAATAAATAAAAAATAAGGAATGCATGAAAATGCATAAGTGTGTAATTTAAATATGTCATTTGCTGCAATACTTGTCATCTCTCTTTTTAATTATTTTATTTATGTATTATATTTTTTCTGTTTTCCAGGGGATAACTTCTTCTCCTATGTCATGTATCGTGTGCGTGGATGCCGAGTGCAGCGTGACAAAGAACTGAAGAAGAGGAAGATGGAGGCCATGCGGCAAGCCAAGCGTGACCGTGAACAGGAGGTCATAGACTGGGAGAAGATGCTAATGAAGGAACCACTTGAATCACATATGAGAGCAATGTGGGAGGTGTGTCATTATTAATAAGCATATAAACCAAAAAACAGTTCTTTTGAAGTACTTACTCAACAAGATGAACCTTGTCTCCATTGAATCACAATTTAATGCAGCAGTTCAGTACAGTGGAAACTCAATATGGGAACTTAATTTGTTTCAAATGGCTGCTCGAGTAGTAAAAGGTTTGAGTCGATGCCTATAAATCACTTAGCAAAACCTTAAGTTTACAAAAATTTCAGTGTAATTTTTTATAACAATTTTTCAATTTCTTCCACTGCTGCAGATCACTTAAATTGCTTTTTGACATCCATCACCACATCAGTTACCTTGATGGCCTTCCTGTTTTTTTCAATATGCTGGTTATTGTAGATTTTGCCATACAGTACAATACTGTTTTATATATACGTTTTTGTTTACAAACTAACATTTTTATCAACTGTTTACAAGCTTACCTCCAAGACAGCATGGTTTTGTAATGTGTGTTCTTACATTGTAGTTTCTATTCATTTGTTTACAACCACGTGTGCAGACATTTGAGTATTAGATGTTTTTTCAAGTATTAAATTGAACAGTGCAACCGCTTGTGCTTTGGGGGCCTTGGGATCACCGAGTGCATGGGTTCGAATCGTGGCCACGGTCTGAGTGGAGATTCAGCATCCACTCGGGATAATGGTTCCAAAATGGGTGGGCTTTTAGATGGGAGGTCTCCATTAGGTGGTCTCTTTTAGCCCTTAAATTCCCTTAAAAGGCTCACATTGTCTAAAAAAAAATATTGAAAAGTTCAACTTTTGAGATGTTTGAGTATTGAGTCTTCACTGTATTATAAAAAGGCTTTTTGCTTACTCAAAATTATATAGTTCACAAATTGAAGTTTATTTCCTTTGAAATAGTGTTTGATATTGTCATCATCTTTCAGCTGCCACAAATAGGCCACTTCATCTTCCTGACCCTGAAGACCCTCAACATCTATGAGGTCCCTCAGTACGAGTTAGAGCGTATGTTACTCATGCCCCGAGCATCACGCACTCTGGCCATGCTGCTTACATCTCTCCTCTCTTCTCCACAACAAAGGCAGAAACTCAGTGAGAAACCATACATGCCATACAAAGTCTGGGCCAGAAAACTTGCCCACAAAACACTGCTGTGGTACAGGTGCTATTACCGGGAGAATCGTGATGCTCAAAAGGTAAGAGCCTTATTGTGTTCATGAAAATACAGGTGTAGATGAAGAAAAGACACTATGCATAGCAAGAATGATGATATAGCAACTAATGGTTTTGCATTGTGTTCAACTCAGGTGTTTGACCAAATGGGAATTGAGCCTCAGTTTTGGCTGGTATGTGGCCCCACAAATCCCTTTGATCGCCAGTTGTTCCATGAGATGACGTACCACCAACGTGTTTGGCTTCTTAAATCTCTTTGTGACTTCCTTTTAGTAAGTATTTTTCCTTCTATATAATGTAGTGTAGGTCTGTTAGGTCATTTTATATGGATAATGAATCTACAGCATTTAATGAATACTTCAAATACATATAAGATATTTGTTAATGTGAATATGTATCAAGATCTAGCTGGTATTTTTTTCTTTTATAGCTAGTGTGATACTTGTAAGTAACTAGTTAGAATCTTAATCATAATTGATACTAGCAAGAGAAGTGAAAAAAATACTTTTCTCCGAAGTTATAGTGCCTAATTTTATTTTTCATCGCAGAACAACCACAAAACTGTACAGGAAGTGATAGCAGAACAAACTGAGGCAGACCAGCGTGAGTACTACCTGGGCCAGGATCGAGATGGCAATGACTACTTACACTTCCCTCAGTTTTGTGGTCAGAACCTTAGAATATACAGGCGGGCTCGAGTTCCTTCCCCTGAGGTGGAGGTGCAGACTGAGGAAGTGGTAGAAGGAAGCATATTGCCTCTAGAAAAAATTAAAGAACACAGGAAAATGATGAGAAAGTATAGACAAGTAAGGATATATTACAGTATTTTATCTTTACATAGTGTGAATAATGATTTGTCTTAGTGCAAGACTGTAATTCAGTTTTAGTTAAATTTACTGAATGCCTTATTGTGTCACAAATGCTCTTACAGAGGTATGAGGAGGAAGCAGAGTGGGAAGGAGCAAGAGGTAAGAAGAGGAAAAGAAAGAGAGGCAGGGGTAGAGGCAGGGCTGTGGATCCTGAGGAAGAGGTTGGTTTTAACTGTAGGAGTCGACCAGTGAACCTCAGGCAGCAACCACGGGCCAGGTACAATGATGACCTAGATGACCTGGGTCTTTCCTCTGACGATGAACCAAAGCCAAAACCAAAAAGAAAGTGGGCAGTGATCTCTGACTCTGATGAGAGTGAACAAGAGGAAACAACAGAGAAGCCTGAGGAGGCAGGGGCTGCTGAAGAAGGGGAAGAGGATGAGTTGGCAGCCACCAATAGTCCTGCACCAGCCCAGCCTGAAAGCCTCACCAGAGCACAACAAAAGAACCCTAGGACCAGACGGGGAGGAAAGAAGGTAACTGATAATTTCCATGTACTGCAGGGCTTGAGTACTCAATATCAGAACTATATAATCTATCATCCTGTTGTTACCTCCTACTGCTCTATTTTCTATAAAACTCTATATTCATACAGAGAAAGTTATGAAGAATAGGCTATAGTACTGTATATTTTTTTTACTTAGAAATTATGAGTGTCTCATACATGTGCACATACACACACACACACACACACACACACACACACGCACACAAACACACACAAACACACACACACACACACACACACCAATATTTTATGATATACATGTAGAATTGTTTTCCAGAAGTCAACATGTGAACTGTGTGGGAAGACATTCCAGAATATTGCTGCTTTGAAGGGCCATCGAGCTGTACACACTAAAGAAAAAGTGAGTACTTATACGAGAAGAGTTTAATGACTTTGACCTCAGTGGTCCAAATGAAGGAAGCTAGAAGACCTGTAGGCTCAGATGTGTGTGCTCTAGAATGTCTGAGAAATGGCAAAGTAAATTGGCAAGTTTGTGCTTGAGTGTTGTCAATAGGGTATACAGTAAAAGTGGTGTGGCAATAACAACCTATCCTAGAGACAAAATTTCTAAACAGTTTACAAGTAAATGAGTGTGTGTATGTGTGTGTGTGTGTGTGTACGTATGCGTGCGTGCATGTGTGTATTTTGCCTAGTTGTATTTATTTAGTAGTTGTATTATATATTTAGGGTTCAAGCAGGGCTCATAGTGTCCTGTCACCACATCTCCATTTATCCACCATTTTTTAGAATTTATGTACATTGTTTAGTGCGTGTGTGTATTCACTGTCACCGTTGTTTGCTTTGCCAGCCTTTTTGCTACAGAGTGAGCTCAGAGCTCATATACTGATATTCTGGTAGGGCTGAAACCACATTACACACTACACACTGGGACAGTGAGGCCACAACTTCTCAAGTTACATCCTGCACGTACTTTCGTCTAGATGAACAGGGGCTAGATACACATTAAGAGGCTTGCCCATTTACCTCACCATGCTTGGTTGTGAGCCGAGCATGTTAAACACTACACTATATGGTGTGTGTGTGTGTGTGTGTGTGTGTGTGTGTGCGTGCATGTCTTGGCTGCTTGCCTTTAATTTGGATGTCAACCTAAATACAGATCATTGAATTATTGTTTTAATGAATTTGCATTGCATGACTTTAGAATGGGTTTCATTTGACATTAAACTATACCTTCGTTTACAGCAAAAGTTAGCTCTCAATGGAGATGACATTCCAGTGACTAACAAAAGACTAACTTTGGGTGAGGAGTCAAGAGAAACGTCTGAGGAGAGGACGTACAATGGTGCTGATAGAGCTGTGAGTGAGGAGGGTAGTGTAACTCAAAATGGTGACTTTGTTCCTGAATTGAAAAGAGAACTTGAAAAAAAGTCAAGTGTAAAGGAAAGTGATCTGAAAAATGAATCTCTTGTGAATGGTACAGATAAGGATGAAAGTGTTGAAAATGGCAATGTGAAAGGTGACATTGCAAAGACCAAAGATAAGCATGAAAGTAAGGTAAAAATGGAAATAAAAGAAGAAATTGAAGTTAAAGATGAACATTGGGATCTTGATAATGAAAGTAACATGAAAGAAGAAAATGCAATTTTGGGTTTAGAAACTGAGTGGGATGATCCAGTCAAAAAAGAAGATATAAAGAATATTAAGTGTAATGACACTAACACCAAAGAAAGGTCTCCCTCACCACCTAAGGAACTCCTTCCCATTCATGATCCCTCACCTTACCTGCCAAACATTGATATGTTTGAGCTTGTGGTCACATCTGTGGAGCAATTGCGGGTGCTCATTCAGAAGTTTGGGGACCTACCAGAGGGCATGGGCACGTCATCCAACGCAAACACCAATGTGGAGACTGATGCTGCAGAAGAGGAGGAAAAAAGCAGTCAAAAAAAAGGAAAGGTTAGTATTTTAACAGTGAAAGCCTTTAATCATTTTCCATTAAACATTATATGTGTGCCATCAATAGTATTGGCATAAGTAGCTCCATGTCTCATGACAAAGGAAGGCAATTTAAGATTGGAATATTCATAAACACATCATGGTATAAGAACCACCAATCACTCGTGTGGTTAGTGCCAACCATACAATCACTCAGTGAATGGTCTTTTTGTAGGCTTTCTGTTTGTACTATATCAACATGAATTTATGTTTTTTTTTTTTTTCTGGCATGCAAAGGGCAGTAAAGGAAAAAAATATTTTAATCAAATTTATAAAATATCTACTCTATGTATACTGTAGAAAGAGAAGTTTCTCTTTATGCATTTTTCAAATAACAGATTGGACATTTATTTACTAAATCATCTAATCTTGAGATCTTCAACTACATATCTTCAGGAGGATGGGAAAAAGCGTCCATCATGTGAGGTGAAACTCCACAATGCTCTGTGCAACCTGCTGAAGGAGCTCAGTCCATGGGAGACCAAGCTACTGGGTGCCACCAAGAGACTTCGTACGAAGATGAAACATGAGTGGAATGATTTTGAAAAGAGGTCAGTTATTATTGTTTATTATACCCATCTACATCTACATACCAGACTAACATTCCTACAAAGGATGTTCTAGATAGAGCATTACACTCACATCATTCATATTCCTATATTAGTTGGCCCCAGGTGGAAAGAGATTGCCATAGAGCTAGGACATAGCATAGCTTGCCACATATCTCCATAGCAAAACCTGACAACATATTACATATACTGGTTTACCCTTGGCCCTTCAAAATGAGATTGTTCATTACTCAACACCTACTCAATCCTGAAAACACAGCAGTTGCAGAACACTTTGTAGGAAATGCTTTACACTAATGGACCCCTTACGTCAGTGGGACCTGCAAAATGCACACCTCTCTTCAAGAGGTAATAGAATTATTATGTATTTCTATGCACTCACCACCCACTCTCCATTTACTTCTGCCACACATAAACACTCTTGCCTGCCATATTTATGACTTGTATTAGATATTTTGTATTTGCATGTATATAACTGCATAACCAGGAAGTTAATTAAGACTTGGTAAGTTGTGTGTATTCAGAGCATACATGTGGATTATGTTTTTTTTATCTTCTTCATAGATCTTAGCAATGTAGAAAACCCATCTATATCTCTTGTTGTAAAAGATCTAAAGTGTAATATACATGTGAAACTTATTAGCAATACAAGTGAAAAGAACATTTTCTTCTAGTAGATTTGATTGAATTTCTCTCTTACATGAAGATTGAACTTTTCAGAGACGTCAATTATGTAGATCCAGCAGAGGAGGCATGGATGAGTGACCCAGAGCCTGAGCCTGAGCCACCACCACCACCAGAGCAAGAGTCCTCTTCATCCTCATCCTCAAGTGAAGAGTCAGTTGATGGTATGTTAACAGGTCATTGATCAGGGAACTGTGGTGATTTTAGAAGGCTAATCAAAGCTGTTATTGTGTAATTTTTTACTTAACCCATCAGTCATATATGTGAAAATTTCAGTATGAAATAGTTCACATACACAGTCCACATCCCCATCATAGATTCATTGGATGCCAGGTACTAGTATTAAGCATAATCCACAAAAAGTATCATCTGAACCTGGTTGATTACATTTTTTAGGTGAGTAGAAATATTGAAAATAATTCAATAAAGATATTAACATTTTAAAGTTATAAATGCATGTAATTGTCTTATTTCCTTACTAATTGAAATGGTTTTCATACATGTTAGTTACTATCATAGAGAGTTAAATTATTTGAAAAACAAACAAAAATAATTTAAATGAAATACAATTAAACACACTAATATACCTTTAGAAATATCAAGTATCACTGCTGGGAGTTCTTTTAGCTGGGAGTACCTTTAGAAATATCAAGTATCACTGCTGGGAGTTCTCAGTCCTTAATCGTTGGAATAATTTTTGTTCACTTTAGCATTTTTTATTTAAAAATTCAATGTTTGGTTTTGCAGAGGAAGGAAATCCAAAGCGCAAACTGAGAAAAAGAAAGGCGAAGCGACAAGCAGTGACACAAATTATGGAGACAGTGGCTCCTCAAGTGGAGACTCCAAGTCTGGCACAAGAAGAGAATGCTGATGGGTATGCTGTGTCCTCCCGTGGTCGAGTGCGTAAAGTGAAGAAAATGGTCAATTATGATGGCCTGGACTTTGAAAAGCTTGCCATGCAAGCATCTGAAGAAGCAGAGCTAGAAAGGGCAAGAAAAAGGAAAAAGAGAGAGGAAGAAGAGAAGGAAAAAGAGGAAAAAGAAGCTGTAGAAGAACGAAGCAGTACTCAGCCTTCAGGAGTTCGTCGCTACTTGCTCTCTCAAGCAGGACATGTTATGGGCTACATTGACAATAAAGGCCATGTACATTCTGGAACTGGAGGCAAATTAGCTGACCGTAATGTTCAAAACCTGGCAAGTCAGTTGGTTGCTGCTAATAAGAAGGAAAGTGCAACTACACCCACAAAGCCAGGAATGACATTTGCAAAAAACACTTTCCAGAACATAAAGGTGAAGCCCGATGTACCAAAAGTGGTGGTGGCAGCAATCACCGATCATGGCTCCCCAGTGTACGTCCGAGTAGTGGGTGAACAAGCCTTGCAACTGGTAAAGTACATGCGGCCATGCATCAAGGGCCGTGTCTCTCAGATTAAGCTCCAACACCATGGCCAGACTTACACTGTTAATACAAATGCTCACATGATCACAAGCAACATTCCAGGCTTACCTGATGGTGAGGCCACTGTAAAGCCTGCATCATCTGTTGCCACAGCCACATCTACCTCAAATGTGACCACAGCTAAGCCTTTGACTAACCTACAGAGCCTAGCTACCAACAATTCTCCAAGTGTGCCTCGAGTGGCCCCAATATCCTCAGTGGTTAGTGGTGTCTCCTCACCAAACACCATAGCTTTAGCTTACAGAGGAGTAGCTAAACAGACAAGACCAACAACTGTGAGTGCACCTGTCAGACCACAAGCTGCAACCAACCCTAAGACTACTATTCAGCAAGATCCTAACCGTCTTACATCAGTAGCTCACACAAGGCTGGTCTCTGCTGCCCCTTCAGTTGTGTCATCGGTTGTGCCACCTACTGTGAGGACACAAACCAATTTAGGATCTTCACCCACAAAACATGGTAATTTAATTGCCATAAATCAGTCTGGAAACAGACAACCTCTACCTACAATTGTGGCTCCTGCAAGACCACAAGTTACACCAGTAGTAAACAGAATTGGAATGCCTGCAAATGTCCTGCAGTCAGAAGGGAGTCCAATACGTCAAACAAATGCTCAGCAACAGGTTGTGGCTGTACAGTCTCCAGCAGCTGTAGCAGTGGCTCCAACCCAACCTTTAGGTCAGACAGTAACAGCTACACCAGTAGCTGTGCCTGGTCCTGGGGGACAGACACAGGTACAACTGAAGCTTGAATCAGAATCTTTGGCACAGCTCATGCAACGGACAGGTAGTAAGATTGTGGCCTTACCCAATGGACGAGGAGGCTATACCTTGTCTCTCACACCTGGTGCAGTACAACCAGGACAGAAGAGTCAGACACAGATAGCTGCCAACACAGCAGCTAAGGTACAGGTTGTATCTGGGGCAAATGCTTTATTAGAAGATACACCACAGCCTCAAGATGTACAGCAACAATCACAGATTGTTCAACAGCAGAGTCATATTATATCCCAGGGAGTAGCTCAGCCAGCTGTTGTGTCACAACAGACATCACTGGCTCAGCAGATTGGGGTTAAGCAGGTTGTACCTGCTAGTCAAGTCAGTGTTTCTGGATCTGGGCAGGTTGTTTCAAGAGTGGGTATGCAACAAAGAGTCTTTGGTAATTTGGTATCCTCTCCACAAGGAGCAAGAACAACACAAGTTCCTGTGTCAGCTGTAATTGCTTCACACCAACAAGGAGGTACTATTATAAACACAAGCCAAGCAACAGGTGTACTGCAAAAAGTAACAAGCACACAATCACAATTGACTGGTGCTCAGGCAGGTCAACATCAAATTGTATTGCAACAGCGAGTAGCAGCCACTGGCACTCAGGCTGCAGTGTCTCCACAAGTAAATCAAAGTGTTGTCCAACAGCCTGCTGCCACTTACAAGCAGGTTGTTGTTAATCAGCCAGTCCAGCAAGTTGCTCAGCAAGTAGTCCAAGTAGCTCAAGGATCTGTATTACAACAGCAGCAGCAACAAGTTGTGAGGTTACATCCTGTATCTGGGACTGGTAGTCACCGGAACACTCCCACTCAAAAACTTGTTCAAATTGTACAGCCTGGAGGGGGTCGTCAAGTGGTGCAAATGGTTCAGCAAGTGGTTGCAAGTCAAGGTCAAGGAAATCAGGGACATCAACAACTGATTTATGTTCAGGGAAATGGACAAGTAATTCAACAACAACCAACTAAGGCAAACATTGGAACTGTTCAACATACACTGCAGGGCACCACAACATTACAGCAAGGTCAAGTGCAGCAAATTGTTGGACAGCAAAATCTTGGGGAGCAAAAGTTACAACAACAGATACTGCAGCAACAAACACCTGGGCAGTCCCAGCAACACATAGTACAGCAAAAACAAGTAGCACAAACACAAGTTGTGCAACAGCAAACACAGCAAGTGATGCAACAGCAATTAGTTGTGCAGCAACCACAACAACAACAGCAGCAGCCTCAGCAGCAGCAACAAACTGTAGTTCAGCAACAACAGACTGTAGTCCAACAGCAGCCAGTTGTTCAGCAGCAGCAGCAGCAGCAAGTAGTTCAGCAACAGGGTCGGTTGGTCTTGGTACGAACATCTCAGGGAGAACAAATGGCTCTTCAGCTGCCGGATGGAAGAGTCTCGCTGCTGACACAGGAACAGCTCCAAGCAGCAATAAATAATGGCTCTATAAAAGTTAACCAACAAAATTAGTTCCTGAATCAGTCATGCAGTAGTTGCAGCTTCTTTGTGAATGGATGAAACATAACATATTTACATGTGGTAATGTAAGAATATTTTTCCACATCATCTGAAGGGATCAAAGCAGTTCTTCATTAGATATGTATCAGTAGTGAAGAGGGAATCAAGACATGTCAGTGAGTACCTGTTTTCTGCAGTAATAGGTAAATACAGTCATGTTTTTATTTAAGAAGTACACTTCCTAAACATTTTCTTTATCGACACACCGTATTCTGTTTTCTTCACTGAATATTTCCATGACTCGAGTTTGACAATGATGTCCCTTAGTACTTTCTTCTAGGAATTGTCTTAACTGTGATGAATTTAGCATTAATTAATTATGCAAATGATATGTATTGCTGCAGTCACTTGTTGATTTTGTTCTTTTTACCGAATTTACAGTGTTGCAAACTTTGCTTTCCTTTTCAAATTCAGACACATGAAGCAGGCCATGAGGAAACTGCTTGCTAGTGAAACTACACTTTTGCCAAAGTACGAATTTTGAACATACTTTTTCATAAAATGTAGAATGGTAGATTTCATAGTGTTTAATTGAAACAGGAAAGTAAAAGATATGTACAAATTTATAAAATAAATTTCTCAAAGTGAAGCCAACAATTAGTTATTATCCAATTAGCATGAAGCTTGTGGTGCTTTGGCCTTCAGCAGGAGTGCAGGGAGGTGAATGTTTGTTATTTGTTAAGATGCACCAGATGAAAAAAAATGGGGACTTCCCAAATAATGAATGTTCATTTTACTATTTAGTACTGCAGATGATATCTAAATCTGATAATTAGAATGAATAAGATATTGTAATAGATGAGTAGCCCAATGGGGTTTTAGGGGTTTGTAGAAGAAAATCAAATTTATGATGATGGTACTGAGGAGGAAATTGTAAATAATTTGTTTGAATTCATGAAACTGCATATTTCAAGAATGCAAAGTTTGTTTTGCAAAGTAATATCCGAACCTATGAAGAGAGAGAGAGAGAGAGAGAGAGAGAGAGAGAGAGAGAGAGAGAGAGAGAGAGAGAGATGGGGAGCGGGATGGTGCAGTGATATAGATCAGAGATGCGAAAAGAAAGAAAGAATGGAAAGACACAAAAGAATAGGAGGTATGGACATGGGGCAGTGGGCAACTTCGCGGAGGGGGGTGAAGTAGAAGGGATTGGTGGCGCTCCCACAGACACACACAAGGTTATCTTTTGTCTCTGTCATCCCTTCTTCCTTTGTGTCATCAGAAGATGTGTGCCACGTGTTGTGGAATCCTTGGTTCAAGACACACACCAAGAACGATTTTCCTTGTCTGTTGAATCTCTGTGCTACTGTGTCACCACACAATGCCAAGTTTCCCTTTTTGGGTAAACACCTAAATTCCTTAATATCCATCGTCATCATCTTTGTGGCTTTGTTTCCTATCATCACCTGGAGCTGTGAGGTGAAGTTGGCATGCAATAATAAGACGTATACGCCTTGCCGAGTACATACACGCGACTCGTCAAAACACGGCTGCTGCGCTCTGTCAAAACAAACCCACAACCTGCGCCAAGAATACGGCGTTGCCAGACGTATTCTTTTTATCTCTCTTTCTATTTTTCTATCTCCGTTGCACTCAATATTGTGTCTTCTTTACTATAACTGAATGCTTTATGATGCTGTAGAAATTAGTCATATGGATCATATTTACGCACTTTTTTCAAAAGAATCCTAATACAAGGTTGTACGAAGAGTTGCAGTGATGGTGGTCAGCAGCAGGTGATATAGCCAGGCTTCAGCTTCTTTGCCATTCACATTTACAAACCCGCCGCCGTGTGGGAGGGACGGCTGCTTGCTCTGCATACATAGTACTTGCATTGTCACAGTGGTAACAGTCTATTACCTGCTTAACATCTAAAACAAACTTTGGAATAGTGACATTCACGCTATGTGTTAGTGGATAGTGAGGGAGGCAGTGTGTTGACGGGCGGTGTGTTACTGCTGCAGGTGTCGGTGCCCTGCCCTAAGTAATCATGACGGTGGTTGCCCCCGCGCCGCGTCCCAACTCACTCCTGCCGCGGGCTCCGGCACCTTGGCGCCCGGCGGCTGCTGCGGCGCTAGGCTTGCCCGCAGCCGTCCAGAGCCTTCTGCAGCAGCTTGGTGGGACATTCCACACTTACCATCCCTTCCGCCGTGCCAGGAACGAAGGCGAGCCAGACAACAACATTCCCCGCAGCCCTGCGCCCTTGCTACTGCTTACCCGCAACACGTTAGTAGCATCTTTTGGATTGCGCAAGTTGCGCCGACTGTTATTGTGGGCGGGAGCACCGCGGGCGGTGTCTCGTCTGGTGTCAACAGTAGCGGCTAGTGAATGTGAGTCCCTAGGGGCGGCGCCTTTAACTGATGTATTCGCTCAGCCCTTCTTCCATCGCGCTGTCACGTGGCGTGTCACTTGCTGCCTGGACCGCCAACCTTACCTCACCACTTACGCCGCCACCTCTGCCATCCACGGCTACTGCGTTCCTTGGGTGAGTACTGTACTAACTACTCAAAGTCTTAATTCATGTTACTGTTTGTGTCTATGCCCACGTTCGGTAGCAGGTAGTAATGGTCACGAACGTTACTACTGAAGGGTCTTGTATGATCGGAGGCTGTGTGTGATGAGGGTAGCATGTCGTTACATTACGGGAATCAACAATAGTAATGAGTATGAGTGACATTAACTTAAACTTTTAAAATTAATTAATTACAGAACCCAAAGCTGGTTAAATCTGTTTGAGAAAGTATTTGTAAATAATCTACAGTCTAATTATCATTATCTAAGAAAATATAGCAGTGGAACGAAAAACATTATATATATTGAAGCATCACGAGCGGGCGCGCGCGCACGCACGTACACACACACACACACACACACACACACACACACACACACACACACACACACAGTGGGCAAATAAGAACAAAGTGAACAGGGGTGTAGCGTCCATTGTACAACATCAGCTATCTTGAGAGAGAAGTAGGAGGGAGTGTGAGAGGTTGGGCGTCCCAGGCGTGCATTGACCACTGCAGACGGTGGGAGGTGGACGGAGTGGGGGGTTGGGAGGCAGGGTGGGGCGGTGATAGGTGGGATACCTGATAGTGGTGACCTTCCCTTGAGCATTATCCCTTTACTATACTAGTCCCAGCGATCGGAAAGTAAACAACTGGCTTGTGCCTTCCTGACTAATCAAAAGTGAATGCTGCAAATGTAATAATGATGTCTAAGATTAGGAAAATAGACAAATAAACTGTTTTCTCTCATAACTAGTAGTAAAACATGGCTTGACTAGTAGATATGTTGACGGTAGTAAGAGGTTGTCTATCCAGTTTAGAACAGACATTTACTTAAGTGTTTTGACTACCAAGGCCATGATTTAATGGAGCGGGGACAACTGTTGTATCTTCAGTGAGTGACAGGAAGAACCGTTGTAAGGACGTGAGGTTCTCCTTCACGTTATAAGTATTGGTAACTTCCTAGAGAGAGAGAGAGAGAGAGAGAGAGAGAGAGCGCAAAGGAGGGGCGGGACATTGACGTGTGTTGTTGTCCTTGCCGCCGAATTTCGAAGATGTATCACGAAGGTCGTGCATGTGTGTGTGTGTGTGTGTGTGTGTGTGTGTGTGTGTGTGTGTGTGTGTGTGTGTGTGTGGAGAGAAAGGTTACCTTTGACCCAAGCCAGCAGGTGCAGCAGCGGGTCAAGGGTGAAGAGTTGCTTTGCCCGGGTGCGTGAGGTTCATGGCCGCTTGTTTCACCATGAGAATATATATTTTTTTATAGTCACACACACACACACACACACACACACACTTACCGCACTCATCACAACCTTCACGCCCGCACACACGTTTGCACACGCCGCCACACCCACTCTCGGGCCAGCTGACCTCGAGGGCGTGCGTTAGACCTTCGGGAAGACGGAGCCGTGGGAGGGAGAGTGATATTGGAGAACACGGACAGTTTATTTTCTTTTCCTCCGATACTACCCGTCATCCCTTCCTCTTCCTGCTTCTTAATCCCTCCAATAACTCGCTTGTTGTGGATGCTAGAAGTCCCTGACTCAGAGGACCAGTCATGTCAACAGGAAAGCTATTCGTGTTCATGAACTTCACTCCTCGTCTGCATACTCCTCTCTCTGTTTAACTGGAATGCTTTCTCCTTTCTTGAGACTCTTTTCTTGGATCCATACTTACCTCTTTCTTTTTATCTATTGTTATAATTCTTTTAGTTTTTTTTTTTTTTTTTTTTTTTGGGGGGGTGGCTCGCCTTTATCGTTCTTTCTTGCTTTTATCAATGTGTATGTGTGTGTGTGTGTGTGTGTGTGTGTGTGTGTGTGTGTGTGTGTGTGTGTGTGTGTGTGTGTGTGCGTGTGTGTGTGATTTCAATTTCTCCGTTTTATTCCATGTTCCTTTTAGTAGTTTGTTGTTTTTATATTCTTTTTTTACATGTCTCGTTACATAATTTCTTGAAAGATTTAAATTCTATCATGATTTTTTTCATATCTAGCCATTTATTTTTTACTTGCTCTCCTTTAACGTCTTTGTATTAGTTTATCACTCTCTCCTTCGGCTTTTTAATGTTTTGAAGGAGAAGATACGATATAAATTATACAAGAGCAATCCCGGAAAGCGGTAGTGGTGCGAAGGGATGATTGCAAGTGGTTATTTAAGGTTCTTTTCGAGTTGTTTTAGGTTGTGAGGAGGAAAACAGAGGGAGGCATTCTGTTTCAATGTTTGCGTTGGAAATATGAAAGGTCGTCTATGCTGAGAGAGAGAGAGAGAGAGAGAGAGAGAGAGAGAGAGAGAGAGAGAGAGAGAGAGAGAGAGAGAGAGAGAGAGAGAGTGCAACAAGAGTGTGTCAAGAGATGTATGATGCTTAATGGAGTGTGGGAGGCAGCGAAAGAAGGGGAAGGAATAGGAGTAGGAGGAGGAAGATAAAAGAGATGTATCATATGCAACGAGGAGTGGGAGGAAATAAATGGGTGTAGGAGGGTGTTAGGAGATAAGAACAACAATGAGAGAGAGAGAGAGAGAGAGAGAGAGAGAGAGAGAGAGAGAGAGAGAGAGAGAGAGAGAGAGAGAAGGGAGCGGCACTTGTCCCGCCTGAGGGGCACCCACACGCATGACGTCAGTTCCCTCATCCACTTCTCCACGTCCCGCATCCACCTGTTCATCCACCTGCTCGTCTCTCGCCTTCACGAAAACAGAGGAGACGGGGCGTAGCGCTGCGTGGAGAGGGCGTGTCCTGTGTGTGCGGGAAGGAAAGAAGTGCTTGGTGATGCAGAACGAGAGAGAGAGAGAGAGAGAGAGAGAGAGAGAGAGAGAGAGAGAGAGAGAGAGAGAGAGAGAGAGAGAGAGAGGAAGTCTTGAAAATGATAAAAAATGAGAGATGTGGATGAACAAATTTTCATGGGACGTTTGGCCAAGGTGATGGTGATGAATGGGAGGGGGAAAGTGAAAAATATTTTCTTTATTATTCTATTATTATTATTATTATTATTATTATTATTATTATTATTATTATTATTATTATTATTATTAATATTATTATTATTATTATTATTATTATTATTATTATTATTATTATTAATAATAATAATAATAATAATAATATTATTATTATTATTATTATTATTATTATTAACATCAAAACCCATGTATCCGTGTTGAGTATTTCTCTCCTCGCTGGTGTTGTGGAGTGCTGCTGCTGCTGCCGCTGCTGTGTAGAGGTTCAGTTAAAAAGGAGGTGCCAAGCTGCCGTATACTAAAAAAGAGTACTGGGATACAGATAGAGCCCAGCCTTCAAGGTCTGACCACAAAGCAAGGCAGGGCACTGAGTGACTGTGACTGATTTGCACGCTCGAAACAATCCGCGTCTGGGTGGCGGAAACAATGCGGTAGTGTCCGAACCCGAGCACTTGCACAGACACGTATAAAGGGCATCAGGTGAAAATCATGAAATTGGAAACATGATGCGAAAAATTAATAAAGGAAAAAGTGAAATAAAAAGAAATGTAAATACTTTGTAACGTAACAGGAATGTGTCAAATTTCAATTCAAATTTAACTATGGCACCTTCAGAAACTTAGACACAAATTATGTTGTGTTTAAGGAGCGGAAAATAACTTATTACGAAAAAAAAATAAAAATATTGATACTCATTATTATTATCAACGGCCGCGATAGCAAAGCAGTATAAAAAAAAAACATTCACCCTACCCATTATGGCTATTACTCTGTAAATGTTTTAGTGATGATTAAATTGAGTAACACGACACTGCCTATCTTGGGCGTGGCTGGAACAAAGCAGGCCAGCGAGGGGACAGGCACTATATAGGAC
>CM035190.1:4277286-4293112 GCA_020233015.1 Callinectes sapidus | reverse complement strand
AGAGAGAGAGAGAGAGAGAGAGAGAGAGAGAGAGAGAGAGAATGCTAAATGTGATTAGGTAAAGGTGTAATTGAAATAAGGCAGTCCAAATATAATTTGGATGGTGAGATAAGATGGGAGTCTCAGATGGGATGCCATGAAATATAATAATTACATATAGACAGCTACAAGAAGTGAATGAAGAGGTTTGGTGAAGTCTTTGACCTGAAGTGAATCATAGGGAATAAAACAATGAAACTGCGTAGAGTGGGTGGTAGGGAAAACACAAGCTGATGTAGATGAGTATGTTCTTTAAAATATACTCATCTGCATCAGCTTGTTTTTTTCCCTCCCACTCACTCCATACATTTGTCTGCATATACACAACAATGAAACACTAATTACACTGTTTACCTGTCGAAGCCCCACGCGAGGACATTGGGAAGGCAACTTTCCATCCTAGAAGCGAGGTGAGCGAGTGCCAGCTGCTCATCTGAACCCGCTGGAACTTGATATCCCGCGGCTGTGACGGCTCCCAACAACCGGTTGCCCTGCGAAGGATGGCAATAAACATGTGCTTTAATTACAAACACCATATATGTACATGATTAGTGTTACAAACCAATTGTTCAGTTGGTATTCAAAAATTTTCCCTTCCGATTTCCACAACGTGCTTTCAGTGGGTGTTGCATTACCACATCCTGCACGAGTATCAGTTTGAGCTTGATAAGAATGTGCTCCCAAACGTTTCGGTGTCTTATTTCCATTTCTTTCAACATGATCTAGTGAAAGGTTTTCTTTAAGATTTTTAGGAAGTTGTAATTTTCTTTTCGTAGTTTAATAGGAATTCTCGTCAAAGACGAGTGATCCGCTGTGGCGACCCCAAATAGCCGAAAGATGAAAAAAAAAAAAAGTTTAATAGGAATTCTGATTCATCAGTGCGAAAAAATAGCTTTGATTAAAACACGCCACTCATTTTAGGCATACTGTAGGTGTATTGACACCACTAATACTAATATTTAATGCCATGGGGCTTAGTTCTCACTTTACCACAGACGTGGATAGATCAGTATGACATCCATGGCGTGATATAAATTACAGGATATTTTGAAAGAAGAAAAAAATAACGGAAAATATGGCAATACGAGTTACATTATTCAATTCTGTGAAGCTCTGATGAGGCACGCACTTGATTTAGCTCTAGATTTGAGTAAAGAGGTTATCATGCCGGAGATTAAAGGTTAGAGGGGAGAGTGGAAGGATATGGGGGTGAGGCAAGCCAGAGAGTACAGTGGGGTGGGTTTTTGTTATTGGTAGAAGAGGCTTGACCTTGAAAACGTTTTAGTAATTATGGGGTAGGTCAGTGAAAGAAACATTTGCTCTCACACCAAGACAGACGCAAGACTCACATCAGGACTACAAACGTAAACATTCCAACATACAAAGCCTTTAGACCAGTGATTCCCAACACAGGTAATTGTAGTCGATAATTCATAATTTCATTTAATTTCATTTTGTTGAGAGAGAGAGAGAGAGAGAGAGAGAGAGAGAGAGAGAGAGAGAGAGAGAGAGAGAGAGAGAGAAGGGTGGATGATAAGAATGTGTGTATACGGATACTGACGGCGGTGGCGAGATGCTGGCCCACTTTGCAGATACGGTAGAGTATTTCCGTAGTTTCTACGAGGGGCAGCGCCGTGATGATCAACAACGAGACGCAGCCTCCATTCCAGCACTGCAGCGAACACAACACGTACAGTAACGACATCGCCTTCATCATCAGCTGAATCACTCGAAGTCCAGCACACAATCTGAATATCTGTGAGGGCGGAGGAATGTGCTGAATCCACAAATCATACAGTATTTCACGTGCTCAGTATTCGTTCAGAATCCCTGTAATAGCTACTTTGTGACGTTCAAGGTACTCAGTGTACGTGTGTTGTGTGATATCATGATGTGTTATTCATCTGCACGCCCTCTGTGTGGCGCCATGCTGTGCCGTGTGCGGTGTCTTTGTACACATACTGTGACACCATATGTGGTATCTGCATGTAGGCTATGACGTCATGTTGTGTGATGTCTGTGCAGATATGTTCTATGGCGCCATTTATATAATGTTTTCTTAAGGCTCCTTATTACACGGTCCTTATTACGAGGACAGATGCTCAAGGGAAATAAAGTATGTTGTATAGACATATGGTAAAATGAAAAGAAGGAAATGTGAATAAAGGGATGAAGTCACTGTAATGCAAAAATACGTCGCCACAACTGCTGGGAAAGATTACGGCATTGCATCACCAGTCCTCCCTCTGACGCTAGAGAGAAAATCAATATACTGTGGGTGTTTGCCACGCGGTTCAGACTTGAATCTTGTGACAAATATTCTTACGTTTGCATGACTTGAAATGCACTTGATTGAAGGATTAAGCTAGCTAAGGACTATTTGGTGCACTTTTCCCTTATTTCTTCCGTTTATGTGGTTTCCAACAGCGACAGATTTTCATAGTTCACGTATCCTAAGCTTTGCAAAATTAATACATGATCTTAAATGTGCTAAAATTGACATTTCTTCTAAATGTTGGCATTAGACAATGATTCACTTGGATTGAAAACACGCAATTGCTTAATCTTTCCCCTTTATATAATATGTCTCACCTTGTTGTGCATAGTGACAGCCTTAGCTACCTCCATCCAAGAAGCAAAAGTTGCCCTCACGCCTCCAGCGGCCCACGTCTCCCTGGCGTGCACTTCCTTCCTTAGCTTCTCTAGGCTTGCTGTGAGGATCACCACGAAACTCTCGATGTACAGGTCCAAGATGGCGGGGACAAAGGAGGTTAAACAAACTAAAGGAATGTTTGCGAAGACCTGGAAACTTGGGACCATGAGCAATGAACAGATGGCGAGGGTCATGGTGTAGCTCAAATAAACCAGCACAGATATGTTGGTTTTCCATTTACTTTGTCTGATTGTGAAGGACTGCATGATGGTTAGGTATTGAGCCATATTGTCTCTGTTGAGCACGGTCTCCACGCAGGCCACCACGATGAAGCAATAAGCAAACACGCACGGCAAATTGATTACCACGTACCAGAAAGGGACAGGTGTTAACGCCAGGTACGCCATTAGGAGGCTCGTGCAGATGGTACATCCGAAGCTTAGTAGCACGATGGGCAGCAGGCGGCGGCGACGTATGCTGTAAGTGCCGCCCTTGTGTTCAACAATGTGGAAGCCTAACATTCGTGCTACCGCCATCACACCACAATACACTTCGTCGACCCCAACCTCACGCTCCTCCTTCCTCGCCATCTCCACATTGAACTTGCAAGGAGCTTTACGTTCTCCAGTCACGTTTCAACTTTTACAATCACAAAAGAAATCTGATGAAGATACGGACAGTGCGCTACTTCCTCCTTTCTGCTGAGCTAGTAAAGAACTGACTATGACCGATATTCAGAAAAAAAGGGGGGGGAACTCTGGTTGAGAGCAAGGCACACACAACAGACGTGTTTTCGAGCACTTACTAATGGCAAAACATACACGTGTGATCATGACCTTCAATCGTAATGATCTCCCCTTTGGAAGGACAACAATGATAAACGTATGACCACATAATACTTAGGACATTAGTTTTATTGAAAAATTTTACTAATGTATTTCAATAAAAGATGAAATACAGAAGAGCAACACCAAGAGAATAATGCTGTAGAATCCGGAAAGAATGAGATTATCCATTTAGGAAGTAGTTACGTTGCAAAATGGCAATGTGGTTTGATCAAATTATCATGACAAAAGACTGTTCTTAGACATTTGTATTATTTTTCCCTCTCATAGTAGCATTAATGCTACTATTGGAGCACCGTGCGTCAAAGATCATCAAACCGTATTTATGGAGAGAGAGAGAGAGAGAGAGAGAGAGAGAGAGAGAGAGAGAGAGAGAGAGAGAGAGAGAGAGAGAGAGAGAGAGAGAGAGAGATGCAGGGAAAAAGACAAATTTTTCCCTTTGAAATTAATAAAAAAGAACAAAATGAAATAAATGGATCCAAATAAAAATGGGATGAGCAATGTTGACAGAGATTCTAGATAATACAGTCACCATTAAGAACAAAGCCAGACGCATGCAGGTCATTGGCTACCCTCCCTTGTAGCATATTTTACTGGCAACGCGGATTCCAATTTTAAGCAGTGACGTCATTCACAGCCACTCCTCAGCGTCACAAATATATTTAGCACTCAGAATGCTGACACAGCTGATTAGAAATTTAATTTTTAACACTAATTTTAAAACTCTTATAAGCGTAAGGGTAATCATAATTGATAATCATTACAAAACATATATTTTTTTACCCATAACGAGGGAAAAATAAATAATGTAGTTGACTTAATAGGTAACACACACGTCTCACGTATACATAACAAAAATGCAATACTTTCGTGAAGAAAATCTACATTTGAAACTAGTCAACATTTTGTTATTTTTATTTCAGGTACAGTACATACACAATCTCCACTAGACCTATTCTGTCTACATTTTAAACATGGCTTTATTTTTTGGATTGTTCAGTAACTATCCAAGAACTACAATTTCCCTGCGTAATTATATAAATTTGCTTGTATTCCATGAAAAACAAATTATCACAGATCTTTTATAGAGCGAACCACGAGTAGCTGAAGGCAGGCGCCGTGGTGTAAACGTTCCTACAGTTAGAGGAGAGAATGGGGGCAGCTTAGGGGAGGCGTCGTGGTGTACACATCAGCTGAAGACAGGCGTCGTGGTGTGCATGTTAGTACAATAGGGAGTGACTGGGAATAAGATCCATGGACACGTGCGGACACCCACGTCGTGTCTAGTGACCTACAGTCCCAGATGGAATCCTTTGCTGCTGAAGTCTCCTGCTTAGCTCCAGTTTCAGAGCCATATTTTCAGCGATTAGCTGCTCTCTCTCCCTCATTAGTTGTTCCATAGTACGGACGCCTCCAGCCACAAGGCGAGATGTCGAGCGACGCGACTGCTGGATTGGCCTCTTGTGCATGGTAGTAGTGGTTCTTGGGACTTTGGGTGACCGGACCTCCTCTTTGGGAATGCTGTTGTTGTCTTGCTGCATTAATCTTTTGCGGCTCGCCGTAGGATTGACCGTTGCAGAAGAGGAGTTAGTTGTTCTTGCATTATCCCTTGACATCACTCGATTCACTCTTTCATCATTCCTTGACATCACACGAGTCCGAGAGGCGATCGAGTCCTCGGCTGTAGCAACACGTGGCAATGCTCTGGCTGACTTCAACGGGTTTGTATCCATAGACAGGAGTGACGAAGGCTGTGGCGGCGGAGATAACGTTGATGGTAAGATGCCTAAAGCAAAATAGCTTGTGATGGGCACCAGCGCCGCAGCGGAGGACACTCTTGATAGATCATGAAGTACGGCTCCGGCACGTCTGTCCCTCCCACTGTTAGGGACTCGAACCAGCGAGCGGGTAAGCTGTGTTTCCACATGAGGTGCAACCATGATTTCGTGAAGGAGTTTGGGGAAGGTCTTGGGTCTTGAATCACTCGATTGTCAAGTCTGCAATCGAAGAAAATCATTATAAAATCTGAATATGTCAGAACACAAGTCACAACACAAATAACTTTTATATTGTAGTTCACTCAAAACATCATCAAATCACATCACACCATACTCATATGGAATGTACAACACTATACAACTATCAAAATTACAGAATACACAACTGTTACTTGCATTCAACCAAGAATGAAGTACGCAATCGTCAGGCTTGCTTCGGGACTCGCGCACAAACACTGCACGTCCTTTCACTACGGGCGGTGGAAGAGGACTGACGTCTGACGGTCACACTGTGTGGCAACTCACAGGGGCTAGTAGTGGGAAGCAGTTGCCGCTTTCAACGTTTCTTGTTAATGCGTATGATTCACGTTTCGTCATCTCGAGACATTTTCAGTGCATTACGAAATTTCCTTACTTGAGTTTTTCCATTGATTAACCAGTTTAATATCATATGAAATATATTCCTGTCTATTTCGTCCTGCAGTTCATGATTTCATGGGTTTATTAGTAACATGATAACGTTTTTGTAATTGCAGCTCTACTAGAACGTTCCTGAAGTTTCAGAAGAAATGCTGATTTTGCATGGAGAACACACACACACACACACACACACACACACACACACACACACACCCTAATATATCTACTACTACCTTGTAGGTACTGCTACAACAGCCATGACAAATGTTGTTCTGTTTCCTTCTATAATAATCAGAATTACAATGATAATAAATATTGCAGAGTAAGCAAACGCTGGACTTTAAAGAACTTTTTACGATGATAATCCACTTTTGATCAGCATTATGATGACCAATCAAAGTACCGTCAAGATATGATAACGATAGAAAATATTTCATTACAAGAAGCAAGTTGGTAATCCCAATATCAATAAAATCACTCCTAGATAACACTCATATCTAGATAACACTCAACAGTTCTCCGAAATCAATCATACTTGCGTAACTGAACTTAACATGGCCTTGATTAGACTTTAAACGAACAGGAAGAAACTTGAAAATATGCTTAGCTCATACTACGCAACGTTTTGTAGGAGGATACAAAGGAAGTCTTTTCCGTTGAGGAAGGGAAAGCAGAAGGTTGAGTGAAAAATGTAACCTTGTGTATGCGACATACCAAGCTTCCCACATGTTGCAACAAATCCATTCAAACGTTTATTCATCTCTTGGTGTACTTTGTTTACGGTTAACACAACGTTTCCTTTTGGGACTGACCTTGACTAGACGAACAGCAAACATGAGAAGTGGAAAACATTGTAGTGAACAAGGATCATGAGTCACACTCAAGACCAAGGAAAATGAGGAGACTACCTTCTTTGTTTATGGTGCTCCAAGGAACAAGGTTTGTTGGCATACAATGCATGCCTGTTTAGTACACATGTTATAGGGCACGAAAAGGGAACATTGTTGTTGTTCATAATTTCGCAGGTGAATCACTAACTATACGGCCAGCATTAGGTCAAAATATGTATTTCAGTTAGTGGATGTAATTTGTAGTATATACTACAAATAGTGACTATAGTGTATGAAGATTGTGATATAAAGTGTGAATTTTTTTTTTGTATAAAGTACAGTGTTTCATTGGAATTGTGACTCAAACTCTTTCTTTTCATTTAGAAATGCAAAAACAAAGAAAAGTTGGAAATTCCTCAACGCAGCATCTCATTGTTTCGCGCGTATCAGTCGATCCCAAGCTCCGCCCCAGTCTCTGATTGCTTACTGGCTCCAGTCGCTTTATCTCCAGTGTTGAGGTTTGGCTTGTAGGGTTCTCTCTCTCTCTCTCTCTCTCTCTCTCTCTCTCTCTCTCTCTCTCTCTCTCTTAAAGTTCTTAAAGTCAGTGTCAGCCAACAGTCTATGGAAGAGAGATATATGGGTAAATATTTCTGAGAGGCGCCGATTGCGGTTTTTTATCATTTTTATTTTAATGTGTGTAGTGTTTGCCACATGAGACAAATAACCATTTACAGGAATGATAGAGATGGCAGATGAGTCTAACAGATTTCTAGCTACAGCAGGATTTTAACCATGTCGGCAGTGACTCATTTATGACGTCACATCCAAGGTAATACTACCGGAGAGTTGCCAGTTGCCAACATTGTTATTACGGTCTTAATGTTACGACGTGTTCTTATGGGTTACCGACAAACAGCACTGGTATGATTATGCCCACAATGATGCAGTGCTGACATAGAACTTTTAAGCAAATCCTGCAGTCCTGCAGTAATGCCTACCAAAATTCCTTTTTCTCTCGGTGACTGGGCAATACTTTCGCAATGTTGTTTCCCAGGAAGCACAGACACGAGGATGCGGATGTGTACAAAATTCCGTTTACACTGAGTTCATTGAGCAGTGATAAATCCAAATCATGAATGATATCTTCAATCCGTCTGGTATTCCCTACGACTCGGAGTTACATCCGCTATAGTACAGGGGCGAGAGAAACACGTCATTATTAATTAAAGTCAACATATTTTTTCCGTGAAGGATATGCTATCATTTCATTTATATAATTAACGTGGTGAGCTCAACATGATAAACACTGCAAGTCATCATCACCCTCTAGTTCAGTTTCAATCCATATATAGTAAGAAACCATTCGTGTGTGTGTGTGTGTGTGTGTGTGTGTGTGTGTGTGTGTGTGTGTGTGTGTGTGTGTGAAATATGAGAAGGTACATCCTTTTCTGTTGTGTCCGTTAGTTTATTCATGTAGCCTTTTTAAGTGGTTTTCTGTGAATACTGTGAGTCAACTGAGCATCTTTGGATTGTGATGGAAGATCATAGTAAACAAAGGAAAGTTAGCGATTGTAGATAAGTTGTGAAGGAAGTAAAGAAGGAAAGAAAAGGTAGAAGGTAAACGAAATATGGAATCTCTTGTTCTCTTTGGCTCAAATTTCAGAGAGAGAGAGAGAGAGAGAGAGAGAGAGAGAGAGAGAGAGAGAGAGAGAGAGAGAGAGAGAGAGAGAGAGAGAGAGAGAATTACGCCAATGAAAATATTAGACTAGTTTGAGCATTGCAGCCATAATTCAATAATACAACAGTTTTTCTGCATAAATGAACATGTTAGATAGATCTTAACCAGTTTCTACGTATGACAATATTTTGTAACATGTCACTGAAGCCGTCCTTTTTTAACATTGAAAGTTTAAATGTTGTATTACTGTACTTAACAATGGTCGAGTTTGCCTAGAAGTTATGCAGATTAAATCATGGACGAGTCGAGCTTGAACCAAGTCGCGCGTGTCAAAGTGAATGCACTGAAAACAGGTCGGTCGTCAAAACAAAGTTACGATTCGGGGAAATTTCCCTATAAAGAACAGCGTTACCATTCGGGTCGAAATTCCGAAGACAAAATAATCGAGGCTGATGTATTCGTGAATCATGATTGTTGTCTCATGTTTTCGGTAACATTAAAGTAGCACAAGCCTCGTTAATATGTCCAGATCTTGTTTTTTTTTCTCTTTTTTCCCCCTGCTCATTGCAACAGTTTCCGAACATCCTGATTCCACTGGTATGCATCAACATGCCAGCACCGGAAGCAGGACTCGATGTGGTCAGGTACGAAAACGTTTTATTGTAGGAAATTTCATTACGGAAAATTTTCCAGATATCGCACCCTTCAGACGATGCAGTGGTACAATGAAGTAACAGAGTCAAATCTTTGATTTATCTATTTATTTTATTCTAAAATCATATAATAATATTTGCAACATATGCTAGCTAGGAGACAAGTAAGTGCCAATTAACGTGTTTGATTTGAGTATCGATCATCACACTAGCATAGTCTTTCTTGCTCTCTCTAATGTGCTGTCTATATGATTAGCTTTCTATCTCAACTATAACCTAAAGAAAATATGGCTTATTTTTTCTTCTTTTAAAGCTAATTATACAATGATAGTGGGCAAAATACTGATTGTTAAATCTAAATAATGTACTATGTAAAATGCGTGAACTTCAGACATCTGTGAGCCTTGCCCAGTCCTCCTGACGGAATTGTCTACTGTGGATGACAATTACTATTTTCTTTCCTTTGCCATGAAAGGAGGTAGACATGACTAATGTCCTGTTTGACGTAATCACTCTCACACAAGGACAGGAAACTGCATAGTAACAAGCAAGCACACGGAAAAAAAATGTTTCACAGGATATGGTTGCAACGTCCGTCAGACATTTAGGAGCCTCGTACACATATGTTCATATATACTTATGACCGTGATGTTAGTCTTATTCCTCATACACCGCATAGCCATACAGCTTTGGGAAAACTGGTTTATCCTATTGCAGAAAGAAAACTCCCAAATATCTATTGAAATTTTGAGCACATCATGGGAATTTACGTCATCCGTGCTGGGAAGGGATCGCAACAGGTTTTCCCCTAACAATAAGAGGCTTCAGACCAACGAAACCTTTAATTCTCTCAGTGTAAATGGAAAAATAAAAAGCATTGCAGGACACATTGTGTAATCTCTGAGCTATGGCTATGTGAACGTAAGCAAGTATAAGCAGGATATGGGACTGACCTATTATTGCTTCAGGTTGCTCATAGTGATTCAATATCCTGTACAGTTTATGAGATGGAAATACGGTAGCGATCAGTCTTTACAATATTATTATTTCTACATTTAAGAGGAGAATTAAATGATAAATGAAGGTGAGAAAGAAAGAAGTATTAGTGTTGTATCGTAGTATTTGATAATGGGGAATTAATTTGCATTAGTAATGGGGAATTAATTTGTACTAGTTACCCCTGAAAACCTCATTCTCCCATCCCAAAGCTCAGACCGAGACCCAGAGAAAGGAAGACAAACTTAACTACGAGGCAGACTTAGGGAAAATTTGTTGCTTTTTAGATTTGTGTGCATATGCATGCGTGAGATGGTGATGTTGCGTGTGGCGTCTCGCACACAGCCTTGTCTTGACCACTGCCACACCACACCCACACCCCCGGGCCCGCCCCCGCTGGTATCCCAGCCTGAAGACGAGAAAACACCACGCTGTGCCGGTGAACCATGAACTAGGGAAGGAGGTAGAGAGCAAGGCAGGGAAGAAGACAGAAGTAAGGAAAGAAGGCAGGGAAGGACAAAAATTTAGGGAATGATTCTTTATGATAATTTATGTTTGATGTGGGAGAGTTGGGTATTCTCTTTCACTCACCTCACTCTCTCTCTCTTTTTTTTTTTTTTTTTTTCCAAGGGTAAAGCGAAAGTTAACTGGAATCCAAAACAAACGTCGCCAAGCTGCCAAATGAGATGCATTTCTTGTTCCGCCTTTGGTTAGACTGAAGTGTGAAGTAAAATCACGAACCACTGGACTCCCTATAATATATAGCCGAATTTACCGTAAATTTACTCCTATGACTGCCTTTATTATCTACGTACAACAACAACAACAACAACAACAACAACTAATAATAATAATAATAATAATAATAATAATAATAATAATAATAATAATAATAATAATAATAATGTCAACCAAGTAGGTCGAGACCTCAAACATCTGTTAAAACATTATCATATGACGTTTAGTCAAAGTTTTATTTGTGAAAAATGATAGGACAACTCTTAAAGTGTCCTCTCAATCTCATGGAACGTGTTTGTAACCTCGAGAAACCTTTGTGGAACCTCCTGTTGAACCGCCACTCCGCCAACTGCCTGTGTGGATCAATCAGGGGCATGAGGAAGCAACTGGAGGGAAACTACAGATGGAATTTGGACCACTGAGAGAGAGAGAGAGAGAGAGAGAGAGAGAGAGAGAGAGAGAGAGAGAGAGAGAGAGAGAGAGAGAGAGAGAGAGAGAATGGAATAGTATGAAAAAATAAGTGGGTGACTCGTTCGTTTTTGGGGTGCTTTATCAACAGTAAAAGAGTTGTAGTAGTAGTAGTAGTAGTAGTAGTAGTAGTAGTAGTAGTAGTAGTAGTAGTAGTAGTAGTAGTAGTAGTAGTAGTAGTAGTAGTAGTAGTAGTAGTAGTAGAGATCTGGATACATGTCCTTGCAAGAACAATGCGTAATCCTTTTTAATATAGGTTGCTTCTCATATGTTTATTTTTTCTTTAGTCTGCCCAAACTCAAGTTGTAAATCTTCATTTCTCAGCATATGGTGAGAAATGACGCACCTGCTTTCAGAGATCTTACAGATGTATTTAGATACTCTTCAGGTAAGTGATGGGTGGTGGTGGAAGCAAACCAAAGACCAGCATTTTTTAAAAATTAAGGTTATTTCGAAGTATTAAAAAATCACTGTATGTATTATATAAAAATGACTTGACTTATGATAGTATGTTTCGTATAGTATTACAGGATTTCAGTAAGGATTCCAGTAATCAGGATTCAGGAGTAAACAGGATTCCAGTAATTCAATTTCTTAATTGTCATTTACAAACTTGTTTATTAATCTATCACAATACGATTTTTCGTTTAAATGAATGAAAAATTGTTGGAATTACTAACACAACGTGTTTTTAAAGTGCCACAGATGGTATGGAAGTGAGCCCCTTGTGATGCCACCTTACTTTGTGTGGCGTTGTTCGCTGCTGCTGATGTATCAGTTGCCAAGAGTGCCTCAAATCTTAAGCTGGCTGTGATGGTGAGTAATTAGGTTTCACTGGTGACTGAGAACAATAGTAAATTAGGAAATGGAATGTAATTTATCATAAGCAGTGTTGTGTTTTTAGAAAGAATGATATTAGTATAGGTATGGGAAGAATTGAAATTTAATTGAAATAGGTAGGAATTTGTATTTTGTTGACACAAGAGTGAATAATGAACAACTGTGGCTCATGAAGCACATAGTGTGTGTGTGTGTGTGTGTGTGTGTGTGTGTGTGTGTGTGTGTGTGTGTGTGTGTGTGTGTGTGTGTGTGTGCATGGTCTGAAAAGGTGAGGAAAAAGAGACTAAATCCTTGTAAGGGAGGAGAGGGGCAGGAGTTGGAGATATGATTGCTCTAGCTTTCTTGTATTCTGTTCATCTTTAACTAATTAACGCTGTGAAGCTTTAATGTTCCTAGATTTAAAACTAAGAGCAGGCATCTCCAAAACCATACCACAAAGATCACTACATTTCATTTCTCTCCTTCCTTTCATTGGGATCAGTATAGCAGATGATAACAGCTACCAAGATATGAACATTGCTACTTTTCCTTTCCATCAATTGTGTTCTCTTTTCCTTTGTGCTCAAGAGTAGCCAAGAGTCTTACATGTTTCTTCGGCTGGTAGGGCCTATGCTTTGGACCATTTCTCTCTCTCTCTCTCTCTCTCTCTCTCTCTCTCTCTCTCTCTCTCTCTCTCTCTCTCTCTCTCTCTCACTAAGACTGTTTTAAATAGCTAATGAGATAGCTAACCGAATTCAATAGACTGTGTTTTTTCAGTAATGCTAAATATTATCAATGTCACTAAAACTATAAAAACACGTTAAAAACCTCTGTGCTTTCAATTAGAGGTTTTTGAAAGTAACAGAGTTGTGGCCAGATGAGTTTTAGAAAGGGAGAGGGTTTTAGAGATAAGGGGAGAGGAAAAGAATAAAAAAAATCAATTAAAAGGGCAAGATGAGACGGGAGAAGCTGGGATTGTGAGGAGACGAAGGAGATAAGATGAAAGAAGTTATAAAGTCATGAGGTAATTAGCAGGATGGTCTGATAAGAGGCGATAGAAGTGAGAAGGGCTTGTGGAACGAAGGAGGTAATTAGCGAGATTATTATTGCTCAGGTGATTAGAAGAATATGCTCTCTCTCTCTCTCTCTCTCTCTCTCTCTCTCTCTCTCTCTCTCTCTCTCTCTCTCTCTCTCTCTCTCTCTCTCTCTCTCTCTCTCTCTCTCATTACTAGAATTCACTTCAGTAAATGAAAACTAGAGATGAGATCCTAGATTTATAAATTACGTCTCTCTTGAAAACTAGCCTCGAAGACGCACGCACACACACACACACACACACACACACACACACACACACACACACACATACAAAGAGCTTGAACTGGTAATGAAATGAACGCATAAAAAGATACTGTCAGAGTGGCTGGAGGTTTACGAGGAAGAGAGAGAGAGAGAGAGAGAGAGAGAGAGAGAGAGAGAGAGAGAGAGAGAACAGGCACCTACGAAGATTCCAACCTTACAATTACTGGACAGACGTGCTATCTGTTTTAATGGAAGACAAAACTCAGGTAGCTTGAAACTCTATATTTGTCAACCTCTCCAACTTTTTACTTTGCTTCTGTAGAGAAAATAATGTTTTAAGTAATCGTCTAGCAAGCCAAATTCTATAGTTTTATTATCTTAGTGACAGTGTGTGTGTGTGTGTGTGTGTGTGTGTTTAGGAGAATTGCCATTTATATAATTAATGATGATTATTGCTACGAATAGTCATTTATCTCCACCTTACTCTTCTTTATCCCCCTTTCATTGCTTCTTATACCATTTTTCTTTTCATAAATCTTTGGAGAGAGAGAGAGAGAGAGAGAGAGAGAGAGAGAGAGAGAGAGAGAGAGAGAGAGAGAGAGAGAGAGAGAGAGAGAGAGAGCGGTGCATGTAAATTTACAGAAAACGGGATAGGAAAACGGTTTGCAGTGTTATGTATGGTGGTGGCTGTGGTTCGTTAATGGTTCCTTGGTAATGGTGGTGGTGGCGGTGAGGCGGCCGCAAGAGAGAACAGTGACGGGTGGCATGGTACAAACACCCTATTGACTCGGTGCTTCTGAAACGTTTCAGAATGGTGTAACTCAACTCCTTATTCAGAAACACTTTGCTCTTCTACCACGACTATTTTCCAAGGCCACAGAGATGACTAGTGGGGTTTTCAGTAGTGTTTTTCCGCTAATATTGCAGAAATCTTGTCACTCTGTCTCCAGAATCGTAAAGAGATCGTAATAAACTCGTGTACATTTGAATAAAGCCCTGAAAGAGTGTAGGTGAAGCACAGAAACGTTTAATAAGGGCTTCACTTCCGTGGTGGTTCGGGTTCCGGCCAGTACCATCGCCTCTCACTCAGTGCCGCACTGCTACCAACGGTGTGTGTGTGTGTGTGTCTGCTGCCGGCTGGTACCGTCTCTGCTCCTGTTGCCTGAGGTTGGATATATTCTGGCTTGTTTTTTCACTCAATTAGGTCAGAACAGCTTTCCTTGTAAAGTATATCCATCCCTTACGTAATGTCCGTGTGAAGCTTTTCTCTCTTCACGTCGTCTAACCCCTTTCCTCTCCTCTTGACTGCCACCTCTTCACCTTCCATACTCCTCTTCCATGGTCTTCCTAAACACACACACACACACACACACACACACACACACACACACACACATATATATATATATATATATATATGTGTGTGTGTGTGTGTGTGTGTGTGTGTGTGTGTGTGTGTTTAGGAAGACCATGGAAGAGGAGTATGGAAGGTGAAGAGGTGGCAGTCAAGAGGAGAGGAAAGGGGTTAGACGACGTGAAGAGAGAAAAGCTTCACACGGACATTACGTAAGGGATGAAGATACTTTACAAGGAAAGCTGTTCTGACCTAATTGAGTGAAAAAACAAGCCAGAATATATCCAACCTCAGGTTGGGAGCCAGAGAGGATGTTGGTAACGCTGCCCTAGAGTAGTGAAGATGCTGGCAACACTGCTTGTGGTGTAAGGCGATGGGAAATGCTTTCGTCATAACGGAGAGACAGCTTACTGGCTACGAGTGCCGGCCAATCACCATCCACCCGAGCTGGGTCGCGAGGTACATAGCTACTATCTTTACAACGAAAACAAAACTAAGCATTGCGCTTCGTCTACAATGAAAATACCAATACACCAAAAATACTTAATGCACTTGCCAAACTAGACCCACTCACTAGAATACTACAATGCGCAACATGAAATAATATAATGTTGCCATATTATGAACTATCAAAAATCTGGACGCCTTGACTAACTCCTAATGTAACATTTAAAAACATATTTAATGAAAAACCCATTTTATTTATCTGCTGCAATAATAAGGTTACAAGACCACACTCACACAAAAATAAATAGATAAAAAAAAAATGAAAATAAATAAACTGACCACTGTCAACGTTGGCGCGCGAGGTGAGGCGACACATGGGAGCATTGGCCATCCTCTCCCTCCATTCAGGACTTGTACGCGTTAGTCTTGGCTCAGATGAGAGACTAAAGCAACTGACACTCGATAAACCCCTGCCTCTCCCTCTCTCCTATAATTTCAACCTGCAGAAATGAGATAAGTGTGTGTGTGTGTGTATGTGTGTGTGTGTGTGTGTGTGTGTGTATATATATATATATATATATATATAT
>CM035190.1:4016507-4028043 GCA_020233015.1 Callinectes sapidus | reverse complement strand
CACTCACGCTCTCTCTCTCTCTCTCTCTCTCTCTCTCTCTCTCTCTCTCTCTCTCTCTCTCTCTCTCTCTCTCTCTCTCTCTCTTACACACACACACATACACAATGACACGGTTACTAAATCTCACAAATAAAAAAAAAGTATATAAAGCAAACTCTTTTGATTTATACCCACCTGCTCTCCTTTCACACTTATGCTTTCACGTTCCTGCCCTCCTCTTCCCCCCCTCCTCCCCCTTCCTGCTACACCAGACCACCAGTGCACCGTAACATACTCGTGAACGCAACACCGGGGAAGACTGTTATTAATTTCTCATTACCTCTTCTCTTCCCTCCTTCCCCCCACCCCCCATACACCCCACACACTCATGGTTTCACGTATTTTCCACTCGTTTACTAACCTTTGATAAAAACAACTCAAGAGGAACCATATAATTATATCTAAGGAAGATTCATTAAGGTGCGTCTTCAATATATAGTCACTGGGAACTGTTCTTTTTATATAAGTAGTCGTTTGTTGGTTCCTGTATTCCTCCCTCGTGTAGTTCCTTTGATAAATACTCGATAGGAATCATATAATGTTATCTAAGGAAGCCTCATTTGCTGTGCTTCCTTAACTAAGATTCATTGGGATGTGTATTATCTATTTTTCTGCAAATTCATTTATTTCATGTTTTAATTCATGCATTGTTTCCTTCATAAAAAAAATGTCCTTATTGTAATCAAACGTAATTCAAACTTCTTTATGCAATAATCCTTAAATAAGACAAAAAATACACCATATAACATTTCAATAGTTTTCCTCATGCAGTTTTGTTAAAAGAAATTATTTTAATGAAAACAAAGTTATGTTATTCAATGTAAAAATTTCTGTTAGTGCGGTTTCACAATTTTTAAAAAATCATCAGGAAACTTTCACATTACTTTTCTCAATACAAAATCACTAAAAATTATAATCACTTCATAAAATCAATTACTGTTACGAGACTTTGAGTGTATATTATCACTTAACGGTTGTTCCTCTGTCTCTTTTTTTTTTCTCCCTCTCTCTTTCTTTCCCAAACACAAAAGCAAAAGTCGTGGTAATTAAATGTAAGTTAAATTAAATGTAAAGTGTGAGGAGGAGCTTCCATTAATCCAAAAGCAAAAGGAGAAGAGGAAATATTTTCGTTTCAAAAGACAACACGACATACCAATTTATTTGTTTTTGCCTTCACTTCTCATTCCCTTGTTGATGATGACGACGCACCTTCAGTCCTCTCAGGGAAGACAATCTGCCTTTTTTTTCATGCCTCATTCTCCTTGGGCCCATCTCCTTTTCCTCCTCTTCTTTCGGCTTTTGATTTTTCTCTGCTGGTTTTCTGTCTTCCACCTTTCTGATTTTGTTCCTCTTCTGTTCTTTTTTTCTTTATTTTCTATTTCTTTCGTCTTTTATTATTCTCTTCCTTTTTCCTTATTTTCTCTTCAATTCCTCTTCGTGGTCCTGGCTTCCTTGTTTTTTCATGCTGTTATTTTGAAGATAATAAATCAATCTATTTCCTACACATTTTCTAATTATGTTTTCCTTCCTGCTTCCTTTCATTTACTGCTCTCTCTCTCTCTCTCTCTCTCTCTCTCTCTCTCTCTCTCTCTCTCTCTCTCTCTCTCTCTCTCTCTCTCTCTCTCTCTCTCAAACTCTGACACTACCTAATTTCACCATTAGAAACACTCACACCAACACACGCCAACACACACAGATAACATGACTTTCATCCCCAAATTTAAACAAACGGACAGTCTACCGCGAGTGACAAGTAAAATAATGTCTTACAAGATAGTGAGCCCATGTCGTTCGTCTCCGCTAAGTGGCTTAACCCGAAGGAGGCGCGGGAGTGAGTGAAGGGAGGAAGAGGATCGGAGTGGTTGTGAATCGGTGCGTGACAGAAAGACAGACAAGGGTTGCACTGGGCGACCTGGGATAAGGTTGTTGAGAGCAAGGTGGAGAGAAAGAGGTGGGGAGCGTACGAAAGGAAAAGGGGCGGGGTGAGAGGGAAGGAAGGTGGGAGGGTGGAGGTAAGCCAGAGTGAGAGGAATGCCATGGTAATTTCAACATAAGTCCTATTTCGCATCCCACTTTCCCTCCTTCGAGTCACGTGACCTCCCTCACCTATCGAGGATTCTTCATTAGTGGAAAGTGTTGTTACGGTATTGATAAGGTGAGATTTATTAAGTGGTTTTGTGGAGTGTTCCGTGTGGCACTGCGTCTGGCTGCGTGGCACTTCCTCGCTCAGGCGCCCTCCTTCCCCTCGGGGTGAGAGGAGTTCATGGGGACGTGCATGTGTGACCGTGGGAAAGTTACGGTTTACAGGTGGATATCGGTAATAGTGCGGTGGTGCGCGTGTGTCTCTTCCTAATACACTAATGATGTGATGGCCATGGCTCGCCAGGATGAGCCTCCCACCGCCCACTATCCCACGGGCCATCCCCGCCTTGAGCCCCGCCTCCCCCCGCCTACACTTACATCCCCCGCCCACTAGCTGCGATGCGGTCGCCCCACCCCCCCAGCCGCCACTCACACGACCCTTGGCATATCCGGTACGACCCCTCGACCCCAACAGGAGGGAGCGGACACTGAGAAGCGGCACAAAAAGAGCACTGGAAGGCCAGACCAATCCGACCTCGAGTTGGGTATAAAAGCTGAACAACCACTCTCCTGAGGCATCATCATCCTCCCTCTCCCGTGCCACCAACACCACAGCTCCTCCACTCCTGCAGCCATGAAGCTCGTGAGTACCGCCACCTCCACACCACTACCTACGCCGCCCTCCACGCCTCCCCAGGAGTTTTACTTTACACGTTCAGTGCTTCACTCGTCTGACCCACGCTTCCTCCACCCTCAAGATGGCGGATGGTGCTGGGTGTGGATCAAAACCATCAAGTGGTTGAACAAATCTTGAGATCCTACATACCTCCACACCCAACGAAGTGCTGCAGAAACCTCCTAAGTTCTGGATCCTTCCAGCTATGGCTTCCAGAAATTTGAATGACCTTACGGCGTCATAATATAGATGACACTGGAAGTGATCCTCGGCCCAACCAAAGGGCAACGATGCTTGCATCCTGATCAGTCCCTCGCCTCAGGGCACACCAAGGGCCTCGGCCAAACCTGGCCGTCAGGATCCTCAAGAATGTCCAGCTTTGTAAGAGGCCCAGCCCCTGGGTGTTCAGTGCCACGCTGCACGCCATCCTCACACTCAAGACCAGTTTCTTCTAACACATAGAAGAACTTCATCGAGAAAAGAACTGCTCCTTGACTGCAATGCTCAAGGGAGTCAGCAGTTCGTCATAGGCTGACTGGTGGTCGCCATTCAATCTTTTCATGATCCATGCAGCATTCTCTTCTATAGACAATAGTCAGACTTTTAAACAATATTCTGTTATTTCATCTTAGCAGATGTTAGCTGAACAATTATAATTGATGACTGGTGCAGCATCACCTCATCAAGCAAACGAGATAAACAGTAGAACAGTCTAGTCATATATCTGGTGTCAGACAGATTCAACCTTACGTGTCCACCTCGCCTGTCGCTGAGGGAGACAGGTAAGGTTGAGCGGTGCAGCGCCAACAGGTGTCGCTTCCGTATTAACTTCCGCCTCCCTCCCGCAGATCATCCTCGCCTGCCTGGCTGCCCTCGCCGTCGCCGCTCCCCAGTTCCAGGAGGAGTTCAGGCCCGATTACCGCCCCATCGCAGTCCTGAGGGACGAGCGTGAGGACTATGGCGATGGCAACTTCCGTTACGAGTTCGAAACCGAAAACGGCATCCTGACGAACGCTGTGGGCACCCCAGGCTCCCAGGGACAGAGCAACATCCAGGGATTCTTCAGGTGAGTGTTGGATACAGATGAAACACAGTCTTTGAAGACATGTGTAGTAAATAGTAGTATATTCTCAGCTAAGTTTTTACTTGGAGAGAGAGAACAAATCACATTACAATACATAAACTTTACTTTCATTCCCAACATACAACTAACAACCGTCACTACATAAACGTATATCGATACCTACTACACATACTACATGATGGTATCCCTCAGGAAATAACACTCAGAACCTAAGCATCACCCATTGACAACACAGAGCAAGACATTTTAGTTCCAAGCAACACAACCACGTCGCCTGTGTCTGGGAATGAAGCACAGCAGTCTGGGTCAAACAACAACCATCTTGTCACATCAGCGGCGCAATGAAAGCCTACATAACCAGAATTCTTATTGCTATCTCTTGTATCGTCGTCTGGTGAAAGGGATCTCTGCCTCCTCACCGGATAGACAAGGGCTGTGCGCAGTGACCTGCAACACCTACCCCTCCCAAGCCCTTCCCCTCGTCAGTAACACCATTCTAACCTAACCTAACCGAGCCTACCTTTACTTAACACCCACCTCTCCCTTCTCTTTCGTTAGTTGCACCACTCTAACTTAACTCTACCCAACCCAAACCAACACTCACCCTCTTCTCATCTTTTCCAGCCACACCAATCTAACTTAACGCAACACTCCTCACTCACTCCTCCCCCCTCTCCTTCAGCAACATCACAAACATAACAACCTAAACCAAACCAACATCCACCCTTCCCCCATTGCCGTGGTCAGCTACACAACACAGCACCATCCTAACCTAACCAATCTTAACGTAACGCAACAGCGACTCCTTTCCCTTCTCCCTCACTTTCCCAGGGACTATTTTTAACTCATGAGATAGGAAGTAAGATCACCCCGCCACTCACCACCACCACCACCACCACCACCACCACCTACTCCTCTTCCTCCTCTTTCTCGTCCTCCTCCTCCCTGTAGCGTGTCAAAGGGGAGGCTGAGCGTGAGTGCCAGTGCATGCGCGGCGCCAAAACCGGAAATGTGAGACCTGCAGAATACAAAAATTAACTTTCACTAAGGAACATTAATCTTTTCTTCTTTTTTTTTAGTCTTCTTATCTCTTCTTTATCATTGATTCACTGCGACCTCTTATGTTGCTTCCTTGCCTTCTCTTCCATCCATTTCAGAATTTCCCTTTTCCTCTCTCCCTTTCCTTCTCTTTTTCCTCCGCCTCATTTTCTTCCTTTCCTTTATCTCTTCCCGTTTTCTGTCTACAATGAGTCACGCCGCCATACTTATTTCATTATCTCTCTCTCTCTCTCTCTCTCTCTCTCTCTCTCTCTCTCTCTCTCTCTCTCTCTCTCTCTCTCTCTCTCTCTCTCTCTCTCTCTCTCTCTCTCTCTCTCTCTCGCTCTCTCGCTCTCTCTCTCTCTCTCTCTCTCTCTCTCTCTCTCTCTCTCTCTCTCTCTCTCTCTCTCTCTCTCTCTCTCTCTCTCTCTCTCTCTCTCTCTCTCTCTCTCTCTCTCGTCTCTCTCTCTCTCTCTCTCTCTCTCTCTCTCTCTCTCTCTCTCTCTCTCTCTCTCTCTCTCTCTCTCTCTCTACACACACACACACACACACTCACACACACGTGCATTATCTATTCTCTTTCCCTCTGTCAGTCCCTACACACTTCTCTTCATTATCACTATTCTTCCCATTCATTCTCCCGCTTCTTTCATTACCGGCAAATCCTCCTCTTGTTATCTACCTCCTCCATTAATTTCAACCCATTCACCTCTCCCTCCTCGCCACCACCACCACTACCACCACCAATAACTCGAAACATTCCTCTAACTTATTGTCATTCTCATGCAGTGACGCTCCGGGACACATCTGCATATCACTCCCTGGCATCTATCAGTCCCCGTCCCTTCCCTTGCATCATCTGTCTTGTCTCTCCCCTTCAGATTCCCTCTGGATGACGGCACCATCGCTGAGGTCCAATACGTTGCTGATGAGTTGGGATACCAGCCCGTCTCCAACCTGATCCCCACTCCCCACCCACTTCCCGCCCACGCCATCGAGCAGATCCGTTTCGCCGAGGAGCTGCGCGCACAAGGAGCTACTTGGGACCAGTATGGCTTCAGGTTGACCCGCTGATCGCGCACACCCCACAGTAGACGCAGTACACTTTTATATTAGCGACGATACAAGGACACTTTTCTAGCGATGGCTCTGTTTTTACCCGTGTACCGTCCAGGATGACGGCGACGGAGGCAGTACATGCAATGCTTCACCCACCACGTCACATCACCACGCCACATCACCACGTCACACTCCCACACCACCACCTGGTCCACACGCGGCGTTGTCCTCACGGGATTCATTGTGATGGAAGGTGAGGGCGCTGGGTCATTCCAGCAAGGGTTACGTCCCCGCCGCTGGCCGGACTGCACGTACACCCAAGACAGGGCAACCCGACTTTCCCCCTCCACCCACACCCACACCCACACCCAAACCCAAACCCAAACCCACACGCACATACACATCTACACACAGGGTATATTTATTCCATGCTAAGCAGTTGCAATAAAATTATTTTGATGTACGGTTTCTTTGTTTATATTCTCAACTCCTTCCACCTGTTACTGCCTCTTTCTCATCCTCCCTCTTTTGTTTTCTTTTTCTCCTTCTCTTCCTTTCTCCCTCCCCCTCTCTCTCTCCTTTGTCCTCTTCTCAACAAAATATGACGATGACTTGACGGAAACTCACCATCTGCGTCTCATCCTGACCCTAATGTTTCGTAATGATTTCGCAATGACCGTAATGCATAAACTCGTTCCCTTTCTCCACCGCTCATAATCCGTATATAAGTAGAATCTTTCATAATCACCGGTGTAAACTCGTAATAGATCAGCAAAACTATGCCATGTTCATCACGGTGAAATAGTAAAAGAAGCAAATTATTTAGCATTTTGAGGCATGAAATTTGACCCTTAGAAAAACCCATGCAAATCTAAACAAAGGTGAAACAAAAGGGATAGGAACACTGATGGCAAAATTCAGGGAGACTAAGGAAAACCATACACCTGCGTAAGTCTCGTCCCTCTCCCGCCCTCTCCACTCATAAAACCCGAAGTGAGTAGTGCAAGTAACGCCAAATGAAGATCACTTGTAACTTGCATTCTATCGTCTTTCTACTTCAGACACGCCAGGTAAGTAACAGGTACAAGAAGATATACAAGCTTTACTATTCCAATGTCCTCTTCTAATAATGAACACACAAGACAGACAAGTAACGACAAATGAAGATCACTTGTAACTTGCATTCTATCGTCTTTCTACTTCAGACACGCCAGGTAAGTAACAGGTACAAGAAGGTATACAAGCTTTACTATTCCAATGTCCTCTTCTAATAATGAACACACAAGACAGACAAGTAACGACAAATGAAGATCACTTGTAACTTGCATTCTATCGTCTTTCTACTTCAGACACGCCAGGTAAGTAACAGGTACAAGAAGGTATACAAGCTTTACTATTCCAATGTCCTCTTCTAATAATGAACACACAAGACAGACAGACATCTACATGGAAAAATTAGTTAAGTGTTCCTTGGAAACTAATTGGAGAGCAAAGAAAAAAATAGTGAGGAAATGGTAAGTCTTTTTCCTATAATGGGATGCTAGCGACTGTAAATGGTGGTGGTGGTGGTGGTGGTGGTGGTGGTGGTGGTGGTGGTGGCAGTGGTGGTGGTAAATAAATGCAAGAAACGTGAGAAAGAAATCTTGATTCATTCGGAATAATCTTCAATCCTTTCACTTGCTGTCTTTCCACCAGCGCACTACCAGGTTCTTTTCTGTCTTGTTTGTTTGTTTGTCTGTCTGTCTGTCTGCCTGCCTGCCTGTCTGTGCGTCTATCTTGCTATCATTCTTCGTGTACACCTGTCTATCTGTCAGCTATTCTATCGACCTCACCATCTGCCCATTCATGTCGTACTTTTCTGATCCGTCCCTGTGTCAACTTATCTACTTGAATGTTGTTAGTATACCTCAACATAACCATCTCCTGTATATTCATGTATCTATTTATCTATCTTCCCAACCCACCCATTCATTTCTCTCTCTATGTACATCTATATATTTTTCACTGTCTTTATATCTGTCTCTCTATCTCCCCACCATCTGACAGCGTACCCTCACCAGGCGCCCCCTCAGTCTACACTCTCTAGAGGGTCACGTGTCGCGCGGCAAAATGGATGATTGTGAAAGAAAACAAGGAACAGCTCTGAGGATTAAAGGTGAAAGTCAGATACACACACACACACACACACACCAATGAAAGAGTGGCTGGGGGTCCTTGAGAGAGAGAGAGAGAGAGAGAGAGAGAGAGAGAGAGAGAGAGAGAGAGAGAGAGAGAGAGAGAGAGAGAGAGAGAGAGAGAGAGAGAGAGAGAGAGAGAGAGAGAGAGTAAAAGTTGCCATGAAAAATTATGAAGACGTGGCGCCAGTATGTCAAGTTACATTTACAAAACCTGATCTAGCAAAGAGGTCATTTCTAGCTCATCACACAAACAAGCAGCTTCCTCACCATAAAACCATACTTTCTCTCTATCATAATATTGGAAGAGAATGCGTTGTATTTTGCTAACTTTTCGATGTATTGTATAGTATGCCTTATAAAGTTGCCGTTTTCCTTGTCGATTTTTTTTTTTTTTTTTTACTTCCTGATTGGAGTTGCCGTTTTTCTCAGCACTTTCCTTCACAAAAATATACAGTGAACGTGCGTACATTTATCGTCATTCATCAATACGTTTTACGGAAAGAAAATAAGAAAAGGACATTTACCACCATTTGTTAATGTCTCAGATAGTAGTAATCATGGAAATCTGGTGTCTTATGGGAATTTTGTCAATATATCTCAAAGGAAGAATATATAAATCGGGAACTCATTAGTACTTATCACTGCGTTTGGAAGAACAATTATAAAACCGATAATTCATCAACTTAAATTAGAGAACTTAATGAAAAGAACATTTATCGGCATTTACCAATATGTTATAGAGAACAAATATTCATTACAAAATTCATCACTATCTATCAAAAATCATGTAAAAACAAACATCAAAATAATACATTCATTGCGATTTACCAGCAACCTTTAACCCCTTCAATACTGAGACGCATTTTCACATTTATTCTGCCCCTTATTTGTCGATTTTATACAGCTTCAGAAACCCATGCATGGATTAAAATAGTACAGACTCTGGCCAATAATCTCTTGACCTCCATACACCCTTCGTAATGTCAATAAAATCGTCTAATCACACCCAAAACTCATGATAAAAATTTGTCCCAGTACTATAGAGGATAACAAATACTAAAAAACGTACACATTTTTTACTACCCTCAGAAAAACAAACATTAAACACTAACAACCATTTACCAACATCCACTCAGCACACAACGCAACACTCAAGCAAAGAACAATCAAGATAAGAACACCGGTAAGACGACGCAGGGAAGAAGAAGACAGGTCGCTGATAAAAACATGAAGAGCAAGTCCACTCATCCAGTTCAAGGAGGAAACACGAGCTTACCTCAGCAACTAAACTGGTCCTTGAACCTTGAAACCTTTACACTGCTGCGTCTTAATGGAGCAGTGTTGTATCTTCTTCTTACACACACTTTTCCAGTTCACTTTTCTTGTTTCATATTGCGTAGGGGGGAAATAATAAGCTTGTGATATGAGTTTTATTATGAGTCTCTTTTAAAAGCAATGGGATATATGGTTTGAATAGTGAAGGTTAGACCAATAAATAGACAGATAGATAAACGGATAGATAGACAGATAGATACATAAAAATAAAAAAGGAAAAAGAAAAGGCTAAAGGTTCACTATCTCAATCTTAAACTTATCTAAACCGAGGAAAAAAGAAAGATGGATAAATAGATAAATAGAAAGGTAAATAGATTATTAGAAAAAAAGAGAACGAAAAAGAAAAAAAGAAAATTTCACTACCTTAACTTCAAACACACCTATTGTTGAGAGTGAAAATGAACATATATGTAGAAAGAAAATCATCACCACCACCACCACCACCACCATCCACCACCACCACCACCACCACCACCACCATTATCAGTGCTTATACAATTCCACATGGAGATTCATTAGCAATCCATATAATCCAGACCACCCAATGCACAACACTCTCTCTCTCTCTCTCTCTCTCTCTCTCTCTCTCTCTCTCTCTCTCTCTCTCTCTCTCTCTCTCTCTCTCTCTCCCTAACCTACGAAAGTCAAGGCAAAAATATGCAAAAAACTCGATTCTATATAGTCATTCGTTCCTCGTGACCTCCTCGTCGGACCATCATCATCATCATCACCATCAGGAGTGAGTCAGAAACGTCCTCCAGCCAGGTCAGGTCAAGTGAGGTCATGTGAGACGTGCACCATTTACCTTCCACACGCTGCCAAGTTTTGAGGGTCAGGGTGGTTGATGGTGGTAGCGGAGGAGGAGGGTGTGGTACGTGACGAAGGAGGAGGAGGAGGAGGAGGAGGAGGAGGAGGAGGAGGAACACAAAGGAATACAAAGGAAGGCCAAGCAGCAGCAGACCTTTTGGTCCTTTCAAGGCTGCTTGGTAACTACTGCTAACTATCTACAGGGAAGAAAGACAGGACAGGACAGTACAGGAGGAGGAGGAGGAGGAGGAGAAGGAAGAGGAAGAGGAAGAGGAAGAGGAAGAGGAAGAGAAAGAGGAAGAGGAAGAGGAGGAGGAGGAGGAGGAGGAGGAGGCGAAGTTAGAGGAATAATGGAGACTGCAAAAAGTCATCAAGAACAAATTTTTAAGTGCTTTGAAAGATGCAAGATTATTTACATATTATGTAAAACCTAAAATAAAAAAAAGAAGAACCATTACAAGTCTTTCTACTTTCTCTCTCTTCAATACTCTGTCCATCAGTGAAGTAAGAGTTAACCAATATTCTCAATCATTCATTCTTTTTTCTGGTAAACTCTGGGACTCCTCTATTTTTGTATTTCCTTTAATATTTTACACTGAATTTCCTCTTGTTTCCGTCTACTATTGGAGCTTTCAATAACTTTTCAAAATACATATCCTCCAATTTTGCACGATCTTTTTTTTCTTTTTCTTTTTTAAATCTATCTTTAACATTCTCATTACCCTTTTAATTTAGCTCGTTGTGTTACCATTGGACAGTACTCCTCTTACAAGAAGAAGAAGAAGAAGAAGAAGAAGAAGAAGAAGAAGAAGAAGAAGAAGAAGAAGAAGAAGAAGATGATGATGATGATGATGATGAAAATAAAAAAATAAAAAAATAAAATAAAGATATAATAATAATAATAATAATAATAATAATAATAATAATAATAATAATAATAATAATAATAATAATAATAATAAGTAGAAGAGAACAAATTGCCAAAGAAAAAAAAAAATCTGACATACACGTGTGGAGATCCTGTACGAAGTAGAATACACCAGTGGAAGGCTGCTCACCACCCACTAGTACGTAAGTCAAGTGCAATCAGACAGCCCATAAAGAGGAATGAATACGTAAAGGAGGAAGGAAGTCAGTTGAGGTCTTGCCATGTCATCGTTGAAAGTTGAACGCCCCTTCTACCATGATAACTTTCTTCCTCATGACAAATCGTGACTAAACTTTTCAACAATTACCTTT
>CM035190.1:3935541-3949910 GCA_020233015.1 Callinectes sapidus | reverse complement strand
GAGAGAGAGAGAGAGAGAGAGCATGTGGATGGGGGGGCTCGAGTTGTATATTCATTTCCACATTTCTTAGATTATTTTCTTGTATAGCTGTCCCTCACTCCCCAAAAAATCAAGAAAACCAATAAGTTACTTGTGAAATTTCACTTTTGTAATGGGAAGGTGAACTTAGAAAAGGAACAGAAAGAGGAAAGTTAAAGGAAAAGCCATATTAATAAAAAAAAAGGTCCTCCTATGATAGATTGCAAATTACGAGCACTAACTAAACAAAAAAAGGAAGGAGAAGGAAAAAAAGGGAAAAAAAAGTCATGCTACTAAATAATAAATCACGAAGCACTCCCATTATATCTAAGAAAAATGAAGATTTAAAAAAAAAAGCATATGAAATGAGGAAAAAAAGCCCCCCCCCCAAAAAAAGATTCCCAGTGTTCCAGGAAAAAGACACAAGACCTCACACAGAAAAATAGGAATGCAAAGATGGACGAAGAAAGAGAAGCGAAGCAGGAAGGAGAAGAAGAAGAAAAGAAGTCATCCACGTAAGAGACTTGAGCACCTCGCCACGTGTCTTTATTACGTCTTGAAGTGCGACAGGAGGGGCCGAAGCACCCCCTCGGCCGCGCACTGTCGAGGAGAGACGTTGGCGAATCCTTTTCAGTTTTTATGAATTCAATATTCCCCGAGTTCATTGGACGGACGACTCGGTAATATGTAAATTTGAGACTCCTCAGATTTTATTGGGCGAAAATTGTAGGTTAAGAGGTGATAAAGGGTTAAGGAGGAAGAGAGAGAGAGAGAGAGAGAGAGAGAGAGAGAGAGAGAGAGAGAGAGAGAGAGAGAGAGAGAGAGAGAGGAGGAAAACAAGCATATGAGGGGAAACAAAAGGAGCAATAAGCGAGGAACGACAGACAAAGAAAACGTGAAGTCAGATAGAAAGGAGAGTAGAAGGAGAAGAGAGAGGAGTAAGAGGAGGAGGAGGAGGAGGAGGGGAAGGTGAAGGAGGTCGAGGGGCGGATGATGAGGAATGGAGGAACGTGTAGGGGAAGGGCTGGCAGTGACTAAATGGACGGGAGAAAAGGTGAAGGGGTGATGGGGCAAAATGAAGGAGGTGAAGTTACGTAGTGAAGGGCGGTGAAGAGACGGAGCGAGCTGGGTGGAGAGACAAGGCTGGGAAAGAGGCGGGGTGTGGAAGGTGGGAGTGAGAGAAGAGGAGAGGAGAGGAGGAGAGGTTTAGGGAGTGAGTGAAGATGAAAGTGGAGGTGATATGGTGAGGAGAGGAGGCAAAGATAGTGAGAGAAGAGGAGACGTTTGGGAAAGGGGAGATGATGAAATGTAGTCTCACAGTACTTTAATTAATAATATTCATACACCCCTTGATATATATATAAATAAATATATATATATACGAAAACGAAAAGTATCTATTTACGAGTTTAAAACGAATATGCAATAATTCTAGAGTCTCACGTAGCCTAAATAGAACAATCTTATGTTTTAAACCCTTCAGTAATGGGACGCATTTTCATATTTTTTCTGTTTCTTTTATGTCGATTTCATACAGCTTTGGAAACTATGGGGAGATTGAAATAGTACAGACTGGTCATTAATCCTCTGACTTCCATACATCCTTCGTAATGTTAATAAAATCATGTAATCACACCCCAAACTCATGGCAAAGATGTGTCCCGGTACTGAAGAGGTTAAAGCTGTCTCGTGACTTTAGAATTAAACAAAGATTCTGTAAGAATGGTGAAATAAAATATAAAACACGGAGAGAAAAAGAAAACACCCGTGGGAACAAGGCCATTCATCAGTGTGGCATGTAAATAGTCCTGGCGGGGAGACAAAGCGCTTCGAAACACTGTCTCGTCTCTTCGTAGAATGGAAATGCAAGGAACGGAACGCCTGTTACTTCATTCCTTTCAACAACACCACCACCACCACCACCACCACCACCAACAACAACAACAACAACGAAAAAATTGTTCTCATTCCCCACAGAGGTAAAGTTGTAATCAGGCAAGCATCAGCAAAGAGAAAATTGCAAAACCCAAATATGGAATAACAACATAATACAAAATTTCCTGTTCTCGTTTTTGTCGGGTGTTTGTCGCAGCAGCACAGACACACCACTCACACGCACACACTCTCTCTCTCTCTCTCTCTCTCTCTCTCTCTCTCTCTCTCTCTCTCTCTCTCTCGTCTAATCCTCTTCCCTCACCTCTCCCCACAAACAACTCATTATTATTATTATTATTATTATTATTATTATTATTATTATTATTATTATCATTATAATTATTACTATTATTATTATTATAATTATTACTATTATTATTATTATTATTATTATTATTATTATTATTATTAATTTCATCATCATCCTCCTCATCATTATCATCATCATCCTCACCACTACTACTACCACTACTACTACTTCTACTACTACTACTACTTCTACTACTACTACTACTTCTACTACAACTATCATTACTACTTCTACTACTACAATCGCCATCGTCATTATCATTACATTACTAGCCAAGTCACGCATTTTCAGAGCGGCGACACTGAATTTCGACCTAAAAGTAATGATGCCATCAGAACAGAGAATTAAATGACACTTAAAATGGAAGTCGTTCTTTTAATCATGTAACCACAAAGGACGAGAGAGAAGAAAAAAACGACAATCAAAGAAAAGAACAACAAAAGAACAAGAAAAATAGGAGCAACAACAACAAAAAAAAAAAATCAGTTACATAGAGGGAATGAAAAACCACCACCGCTATTACTGCCTCTTCAGCCTCCTCCTCCTCCTCCTCCTCCTCGGCCCACCGCTACTCGCATCTCTTCTTATCCCGTCACGCAACGCCCCGAGGGAAGCCTAACAACCCGCCTCTTGCCGCCCTCCACCTGACCTTCCTACGTCATACTAGCGGTGGCATTGCGTCAACTACTTCCTCGTTGTAAATGCCTGAAAGTTATTGTTGTAAATCATCATGCACATATGGCTAGCTAATAAAGGACACCTCCACCCTCACCCCTCCTCCCTCCCCTATCCACGCCTCGTCCTCCATCACCCCCTTCAAACCTGGTATAGTGTTGTCGTAAGTGGGTAAACTTGCTGCCTGCCCCTTTCCTTTCCTTTCCCTTCCCTTCCCTTCACTTCTTCTGATTGTCTTTTTTTTTTTTTTGTCTCCTCTGTTCCTGTTACCTCCTACAGTGCTCCTCCTCTTACCCACCCACCCCCCTTCATCTCTCTCTCTCTCTCTCCTCTCTCTCTCTCTCTCTCTCTCTCTCTCTCTCTCTCTCTGTTTCTACGTAGTGTCGGCAAACACAAATGGATGGATCTAGAAACAAGGAGAAAAAATGAGTGGTTCTTTTCTTTGTATGGCTTCCTTCAGGCTTGGACAGCGTTAAGGGGGGCGAGGTGGAAGGGGGGGGGGGTTGGAGGAGGCACAGCTGGCAGACTAGCGAGGCGAGCGTCCTGCCCCTCTCACCCCCTCAGGTCTTCTAGTCCATTTGGCTTAGAATTTAGGATACCATCTAGTTATGGAAGTTGCTGCTGCATAAGTTTAGTCCTATCGTGTGTAAGGCAACATTTCTGAATAATATTAGTGTAATGTTTCTCTCTCTCTCTCTCTCTCTCTCTCTCTCTCTCTCTCTCTCTCTCTCAGCGAGGAAATTGGAAGAGATCCATCTTGGTACAATTTTCAAGGTTTTTAAGGTAAAGAGTGTATAGCAGACTTGTTCCCTTCCTCCATTGACTTACGTGGAGGAGTAAAAATAACAGAAAGAAGATAGAAAAGAATGAATAGCGTCTCGGGCTTTCGAAAACATAACATGTTTAGTCTCAAAGGGGAAGAAAATAATGGTCCCTTCATGTTTTCGCGTTGAGACACAGACCATGTTATGTTGAGGCGAGGCGATGATAGTGGCGTCGCCCTGTTTATCATACCTGCAACTCTAGACGGTATCATCATTCATTTAGACTGAAGAGCGGAATGGTAAACAGACGTGGAGTACATCTGTGCCTTTGTACTTAACCCCTTCTGTACTGGGACGCATCTTTATATTCATTCCGTTTATTATTTGCCGATTCTATACAGCTTCAGATACTTATGAGAATGTGAAATAGTGAAGATTCGAGCTACTAATTATCTGACCTCCATACACTCTTCTAATGTCAATAAAATCATCTAATTGCCTCCAAAACTAATAGTAAAAATGCGTCACAGTACTGAAGGCGTTAAGTTCATATACAAAGAGAAATTGTACTGCGCGTATCACTAAGACAGACGAGTCGTTAAGATTAATGGCCAGAGTCTTCATTATCTCAATCCCCACACAAGTTTTTGAAGTATGAAATCACCAAATAGTAAACAGAATAAATGTGAAAACGCGTCACGGTATTGAATGGGTTAATGAGTCAAACGAAATGACATGGTGTGCTTGATACAACTTTATCTGGTGTCTTAACGAACCACGCCTGCATGACAGAGGTGGAACGGTGTGGAAGCACAAACAAAAAGGTGGAATAAACCCATTGTAACAGAAGAACAAAAGGGGAACAAGGATTTTTTAGCGAATATTTTGTTTGCGTCCTCTTTTTTTTTTTCTCTCTCTCTCCTGTTCCTTGCAGTGGCGGTGTGTGGCAGTGGGTGTGTTGCGTCATTATTGCGTCACCCTGCCGGCTGCTGCTCTCTGCCGCGCCACGCCCCCTCCCGTTAATGGCTTTCCCTTTCTTCACCACACACACTTCTCACCCACTCTGCTTCGCCGCTCCTCCTCTTCTCCTTGATTTACTTCCCTCCTCGATTCCTCTATTTTCTCCTTTTAGCCCTTGTCTTTCCATTGCTGCTCCTTGTCTTCCACTTGTTCTTCAGTTTCCTCCTCCTCCTCCTCTTCCTACTCCTCCTACTCCTACTCCTCCTCCTCCTACTCCTCCTACTCCTTCTCCTTCTCCTACTCCTACTCCTACTCCTCCTCCTCCTCCTCCTCCTACTCCTATTACTACTACTACTACTACTACTACTACTACTACTACTACTACTACTACTACTACTACTACTACTACTACTACTACTACTACTCATTAATCTTCCCCGCCTTTCCAGACACGCTTCACTTCATCGAGCTGACTAGACTTCCTCGCGACAAGTCCTTTTTCCGGCTTTATATATTTTTTTCCACTCCTTTGACCTCCATAATTTATCTCGCCTCCCTCATGTTTCCACACAGAAGAATGACTCCATTTGTGGCTCTCTCTCTCTCTCTCTCTCTCTCTCTCTCTCTCTCTCTCTCTCTCTCTCTCTCTCTCTCTCTCTCTCTCTCTCCAACTGCATGTGGGAAATGACTCATACAATTATTGTTGACTCCTCCTTCTCCTCCTCCTCCTCCTCCTCCTCCTCCTCCTCCTCCTCCTCCTCCTCCTCCTGCATTTCCTACTTCTTTTGTCCTCCATCGTTGTTCCTTCTCCTTTTCCATCTCTGATTTCTTCTTTTTCTTTCTTTTATCTCCCCCTCCTCTTCTATTTCCTCCTCCTCCTCCTCGCAAACAGATAAGCACACCAGTATTCTAGGTTTCCCATGCCACGTCTAACATTCATCTTGCCCCTCTGATGCTGTCTGAAACCTGTCACTCCGCCTGCCAGTGATGCAATACAGAGAGAGAGAGAGAGAGAGAGAGAGAGAGAGAGAGAGAGAGAGAGAGAGAGAGAGAGAGAGAGAGAGAGAGGAGGGGGCGGGAGATGGGCAAACATAGACGTATTTTAAGATAAGAGAAAATAAAAGAAAAAGAAAAGCAGAAAAGCGGATCTAGATAAGAAGGATAATTTCGTTATTTTTTCCCAAAAAGATTGTAATCAGTCAGCACAATTTTCTTGATTGTCTTTTGTTGGTTGTTTATCAGAACGAAGAGAAAAAATGATCATTCCTTTTTTTTTTTTTTTTTTTTTTGCTCAAATGTTTTAGATAATAGAGAATGACACAGACACACACACACACACACACACACACACACACACACACACACACACACACACACACACACACACACGTAGATCCTAAATGCTCTTCTATTGCCAGATCGAAATTGCTTTAAAAACTATAGACTCCCGAATTCCGATACCAAATACAACGCTGCCATATTGCCCCGCGTCTAATGGAGAATTAAACTGAGAGAGAGAGAGAGAGAGAGAGAGAGAGAGAGAGAGAGAGAGAGAGAGAGAGAGAGAGAGAGAGAGAGAGAGAGAGAGAGAGAGAGAGAGAGACGAGAGAGAGAGAGAGAGAGAGAGAGAGAGAGAGAGAGAGAGAGAGAGAGAGAGAGAGCATGTGGTGAAGGCTTTGTTTATCGTGTGTGTGTGTGTGTTTGTGTGTGTGTATGTCTGTCTGTGTGTGTGTGTGTGTGTGTGTGTGTGTGTGTGTGTGTGTGTGTGTGTGTGTGTGTGTGTGTGTGAGGCAGCCGGCATGACTGTCTCAGGTGATTATCTCTCCAGACGCTTTAAACTCTCCCTTCCTCTCCCTCCTGATCTTCTCTCTCACCCTCTCCACCACTTCCTTCATTCTCTTATTCCCTCCTGGTGGAAGGTGCATGACCCTATCTCCTCCTCCTCCTCTTCCTCCTCCTCTTCCTCCTCCTCCTCCTCCTCCTCCTCCTGTTCGTCTTCTCCTCCTCCTCCTCCCTGCATTTCACTGCCTTCATTAGCGTCTCTCTTACTCCTTTGCCTGCCTCTTCCACTTGACCTCTTTTCTTATATTCCTTTCTTTTATTCCTCTTTCCTCTCACTGATCTCTTCCTTCTCCCCACTTTCCCTCTCTCTCTCTCCCCTTCTCTCTTTCTCTTTCTCTTTCCCTCCACTCCTCTTCTTCGTTTCTCTCTCTCTCTCTCTTCCTCTCCACCCGTCGTCGTCTCTCTCTCTCTCTCTCTCTCTCTCTCTCTCTCTCTCTCTCTCTCTCTCTCTCTCTCTCTCTCTCTCTCTCTCTCTCTCTCTCTCTCCTTGACCTCTGCTTGGCTTCCCTCATCCTTGTTGGGAGAGGAATTACGGAACATTGTCCGTGACGAGGATCGATCATGCAACTTATTTTTATCACGAATTTCAGAAAAGTTGTGGGAAATTTTACTGTTGAATATAAAGAGAGATGGAGAGAAAAAAAAGGTCAATTAAATATGTGTATTTTGTAAGTAATATGATGACTCGTCCGCTATTCTTCTTCCATAAAAAAAAAAGCAGGATGGCATGAATATAAAAAAGTAATGAAAACAAATGGATGTCTACGAGAAAAATGACCCGAAGTATTACCAGTGACAGATCCAAATAGACGAATGATCTCTCTCTCTCTCTCTCTCTCTCTCTCTCTCTCTCTCTCTCTCTCTCTCTCTCTCTCTCTCTCTCTCTCTCTCTCTCTCTCTCTCTCTCTTCCAGAAATATCTTACACAAAGGGGAAAAAATGGCACAAATAAAAGGCTCTCGTGAGGCAAATGAGCGCGGAAGTCAGCGTGAGAAAGAGCGTGAATGTCGAGCTGAAGTGAATCCTTTTATTTATTGCTATTATTATTCTGCATTCATGACAACTATTACGTGACAAAAGGCACCTTCCCAGGGGGTCAAAGAGGCTTGATTGGGGGGACACTCTTGGCTCTTTCCGCCGACGCTAAAGGAGGAACTCAAGCAGAAGAATGGAAAGAGTCTTAAATTTACTGTTTCTTTTTTTCCCCGAGTGTATTGCTATTTTTCCTGTCTACATTTTGGTTCGGTTTGGTTTGGTTTGGTTTGGTTTGGAGTGCAACTTCCTTGATGAGCGGATGCAAGGCTAGATAGTGAGCGTGTTTGCATTGTGACATGAGTGGAGGCAGAAACAGCGTCATGGGTGAAGTGAGTCAAGGTTTGTGTCGAGGCTTGAGTTATGTTACGGTGACGAAGCAAAGCACTCGGGGTGGAAAACAAGTAGGAAGGAGACTCAGGCTTCACGTAACGGAAATTCTCAACAAGTAGGAAAAAGATAAAAGAAGTATTGTCATGCGACTCGAATTCTTAGTACAAAAAGTGTAAGAAACCAGTCGTGTTATTACTGCAACCACTACCACGCAGACCGGCATCTTGTGTCACCTGTTTGCGGCCGTGACTCACCTGTTAATTACCCCGCAGGTGTCACACTTCCTTGCGTCTTAATGGTGAGGATCATTACTCGTAACCTCAACATTATGAATCATTAAAACATACCTACACTTTTCATACTGACTTTAATGGTTACTCCAATATACTCAGCCATTCCAGTATATTGATCAAGAAAAAATAAGGTTTTTGGAGGGAAGGAAGGGAAACAAAGAGGGATAGAGGAGCACTGGAGGGTGATGAGGAAGAATTGAGGAATTGAAGGACGGTGCAGGAAGGTATAGAAGGACCTTGGAAGAAAGGAAGAGAAGAAGGAAAAAAGAATATAAGGAATAACGGAGGAAGGCGATTAGGAGCGAAGGAGGGAAGGATGGAGGGGATGTAGGTAAGGAGAGCAGAGACGAGACAAGGAGGTGAGGAGGAACGATGAGAGTTGCAAAAAGGGAGGACGGATGAAGGTATGGAGAGAGAGAGAAAGGAGAGGAGAGGAGACGGGAGGAAGAGAAGGAAGTGGGGGAGACAGGAGAGGAAGGGGAGGAAGGGATGCCAGCTCGCGACACACCAAGCTTGGGAGAAGCAAGCAAATGTTGTCCTTTTGATGCTTCTGCTTTAGGGTGCTTTTCAGTGCCTACACCCTTGCCCTTTCTGCCTGCCTGTGTGTGTGTGTGTGTGTGTGTGTGTGTGTGTGTGTGTGTGTGTGTGTGTGTGTGTGTGTGTGTGTATTTTTATCTATCAGTCTACATATATAATGAATTGCATATCTCCCTTTAATCTTTACAGTGGTGCATGAGTCATTCATTTCATATCTTCTTTCATCTTTGGTCTTCTCGTGCAGTGCTTTGATTACTTACCCTCCTGTCTCTGTTTACTTCCACCATCCACCACCCACCACCCACCACCACCGCCACCACAACCTTTCATCCTCCGTCTGCTCTACAACATTACTCTTCCCTTCCCTACCCTCTATTCACTCCCAACTCACATCCAACGTAATATATTTCATTTCCCTCACATCTTTATCACTCTGTTCTTTTTTTCCGTCCTTTAATCAACAGAGTATACGTTGTTTCTCGGATTTATCTCTTATTTTTGTGGAAATATCTTATCACACTGACACACACATCGCCCTTTCTCGTGTCTCCTCTCCCCTGTGTCTCATCTCTCTCTCTCCTCTCCCTTCCCTGTCTATGTCCCCTGTCAACTATGCACTCCATGCCCTCCCCAGCGTCACTACTATTAATGATTTATCTTCCGTGGCAACACCTGTCCATCTTTCAGTACAATTAAGTGTTACGCTTCAGACACTAAGGTTGATAGACTAGTCGCTTCATTATTGCATCCTGATCTGTGTCAATTTATATGCTTACGTAGGGAAGTTTATGTGACAGCGAAGATCAGAGAGGGGAATTGATGAATGTGGAATAATCAAGCTCTCCCTCATCAAATTAGGGACCTGCAATTACTGATAGACGTAGATAGATAGGTAGATCAGCACGTAGATGCAGACATGTTGCCCGATAGGTAGACAGGGAGGGAGACGGACAGCCCCACTAAACAGGTAAGCGTGGAGAGAATATGGAATTGAAAACCTAATTGAATATACGTCAAGGCTTTTTTTTTTCTTATCTATGCCGCCCACAAAGGGAGACAACCAGCGAGGGAAATTTAGTCCTAAAGGGGAAAGAACCTGACCATATTTCGTTGCGGTGGGGAAACATATTTAAAGAGAATGTTGTGTGGAGAGAGAGAAAGAGAGAAAAGGGGAGGTGAGGGGGGAAGGGAAATTATTCATCCTCGCATGATGAATTTACGATGACGGCGCGCGGCTCTTGAAATGAATAAATAAGTAAAGTGAATGAAGATTTATGGACATTTATATATTTATGCACGGAGAGCCGCCCGTCACTCAGAACACGATGGTGAGGGACAACCTCAGAGGAGAAAGCGGCCTTCACGGTAGTCTGCCTCACAGATACTGAATAAAAAAAATGTAAGAAATCGCATATGGAAAGAAAGTGTGACCATTTACTGGAGGGGGGGGGGATCTCGCAATGGTGAGGCGCCACAACCTTGGGAGGAGACAGATAGATAAACAGACCGGGGAACAAATCTTAAGGTGTAACAGTGTAGAAATGCGTAAAGCAAACCCTGTAGTTAGGATCAAGCAAAGTTCCGGTTTATTCTTTCTCTCTTTTGGCAATGTTAATCTATATAAAAATCTGTTCCTTGTCTAGCTTAAATACGGATGCACTTTTTCACGGACGCTTCTGCTGATTGTTCGGTTCCTGACGGGGAGAAGCGAGACGGATACTGATTACAGGTGGAAAAAAATGTAATAGTGTAATGGTGAATCAGTGGATGGTTTGCGTGTGCGTGGTTGCAGTGTGACGTGGATGACCTTGAGCCTATAAGTGACCAACCACCATGTGAGGAGAGAGAGAGACCTTTGTATATGTTGTATGTAGTCAGGCCGAGGTCACACTCTCCCACTCTCCCAGTCTGCAAGTCTCTCCCCCTGCGGCTGACACATGCTGGGGGCGAGGTTGTGTGCGAGATGAGGTGTTGGATTCGTGTAAGGGACCTAATTTAGTTTGATGATGTGTTGGGTCTTGATTTGGTTGGCAGTGGCAATGCGGTACGATAACTGCCGCCACCCACCGGCTGGATTGCGTCATTGCTTATGGATATTGTCGCGGTATATCCTGGCATTGGGTTTCCTATTTCTCCGTTTGCTTCGCCTTATGTATTTGTCAAGCATTTCATAACCCTTTGTCTGTTTGTTATTGGAGGATTCAGAACCATGACAATCAAACTAACGTCTGTGGGTGATTCTTAAACACTTCAGAGCTGGGACACATATTTACCACGAATTTTGGGTGTGACTTGACGCTTATATTGACATTAGGAAAGGTCTATGGAGGATGAAAGTCTAATGGCAAGAGTCTGTACTATTTTAATCCCCACATGAGTTTCTGAAGCTGTATAGAATCACTAAATATAACCAGAATTAATACGAAACATGCGTCCCATTACTGAAGAGATTAAAATCAGTTGACACCATATAGTTCTTTAACCATTGCAATCACCGTACTGTAAGTGAAGATATGCATGACACCACGAGGAAGTACGGTGCAGTGAGGCTAAGCACGCCCCCCCCCCCCCCCCACTCCCCCCCCCCCCCCCCGCCCCGCCCTACACATCACACATCCTCAAGCAGCACAGCCTTGTTCTCAGTTTATCTTTCCCCCAGACAGTTTCATCATCTGTCTCTCCGGCGCCAGGCCTGTCATTGGGGAAAACTTAACACACGCTTTTTTCCCTCGCACTCAACTCTTGCATGTCACACCACCCCTTAATCGCTCACGCACTTATCTGCAAATGACATCTGGGCTTTGTTTTCCTTGTGAGAAAGTCGGCTAACCATTATTCCTGAGAGAGAGAGAGAGAGAGAGAGAGAGAGAGAGAGAGAGAGAGAGAGAGAGAGAGAGAGTATATTATCTCGATTGTGCAGTGTGAATAACAAATTGCACAACATGTTTCTGAGTGTGGTAATAACAGTTCGTTGTGCACCCTAAGAGGATTATTACGGAAACATGAACGAACTGGAAAAACAGCGACATGTCGTAGCCGCACACAAGGGAAACGCAGAAGAAAGATGAATTTAGTCAAACAACACCATATCGATATAAAACATGAATTCTTAACTTGATTTTAGATATCGTTATTAGTAACTCCAATAATCGGCTAACCAACGAACCAACTAGCCAATCACAACCAGTTATTACACCTTTCCCCCCGCTCACTGCAGCCAATCAGTGCCTTACTTACGTGATCGGTGGTCAGGTGTCATTCTTATTGGGTCTCGTCACGTACCTGGGGAGAGAGAGAGAGAGGCAAGTCAGCAGTTGTTCTAGCGTGAGCGTGAAGGAAAAAAACCGCAAAACACAGGTAAATTATACACTCTGAAAATAACCAACTCACACCTTCACAATGCTTGGGAATGGTGCGTGTGTGTGTGTGTGTGTGTGTGTGTGTGTGTGTGTGTGTGTGTGTGTGTGTGTGTGTGTCTCCTTGTTTATTTAGAAAGTCAAGTAAATGGATGTCTATGTTTGTCTGTCTGTCTTGCCTCTGTTTAGTTACCCAATTAGAAAGTTAATCATCGAGTTTGTCTGCTCCTCTTTATTAAGTCCGTATGTTATTATGCTTATTATTTTACTGGTCTGTCTTTTGTATGTCTGTCAGTGTGTATGTGTGTCTTGACTGGTTTTCACAACTGTCTGTCCGCCGTCCGTCTCTATCTGTCTGTGTGTCTGTCTGTGTGTCTGTGTCTGTCTTTTGATCTGGCCGGCATTGTCTACCAGTGCACATTTCCTCAGTGTGTTCAGACCCGCCCTACTTGTGACGGCTGGAGGGTAGGCAGTGTTCATCGTACGGCTGCATAATCTTATTGAGAGAGAGAGAGAGAGAGAGAGAGAGAGAGAGAGAGAGAGAGAGAGAGAGAGAGAGAGAGAGAGAGAGAGAGAGAGACAGAGGTGACTACTACTACTACTACTACTACTACATAATTCTTGTTTTTATTCTTGTTATTCTTGGTCTTGTTTACTCCCCTTCCACCACCACCACCACTACTATCACGAATAACAACAATAACAATAACAACTTCCAAATGAAACGAAACGTGTAAAAAAACTGTAAAAACTAACTACTTGACGGTGGAAATTCTAAAATGTTCCCTTTTTTACCCTTCCTGATGTTTGTTGAGTACAGGAACATCACACTTGACTGCACCTGTATAGAGTGAAGGCCCCAGGTGTGTGTGTGTGTGTGTGTGTGTGTGTGTGTGTGTGTGTGTGTGTGTGTGTGTGTGTGTGTGTGTGTGGATGCAGTGGATGTCCTCACTCACAAGTCTTTGCTAAACTGAGTGGTGTTTGAGACTGTTTGTTTGCTTCTATTCTCCTTTTGTACTTTTTCCTTTACTGGTTGTCTTCATTCTTTCACATTCTGTTGTTGTTGTTGTTGTTGTTGTTGTTGTTGTTGTTGTTGTTGTTGGTGGTGGTGGTGGTGGTGGTGGTGGTGGTGGTGGTGGTTTTCTTTGTGTCTCTTCATATGTTTTTATTGTCCTCTCCTTTGTGTCTTCCGTCTCTTTCTCTCTTTCTCCTTGGACGCTCAGCAAAGGGCGACTTTCTAATGAGTGTCTCGTGTGCTTGATTTTAATGTGCAATTGTAAGAGTTGAGTATTTTCATTCCCTCATTATTTGTACACTTTTACTCCGGTACACTTCAACTTTTGTCTTCGTTCCTTTAACATACAAATTGAAGAGTCGCATTGTACCGGTAGCTATTTACTCTCCACTTGTTTATTTATCACCTCCACATGTAAACTTTTGAACTATCTGGCTTTCTGTGTCACGTATTTACTGTCATTGTCATTTTGTGTAAGGCACGTTGTATGTAACACTCACCTGTCACCTTCTCTCCCTCATTAGTAAGGCTTGGGACAGAATACTTTGTTGCAGTTTTCTCTTTAATGTTTTTTTTGTTTTCACGTCATCCAACATACAAATGCGAGAATTGTCTAGAATCTCTACTCCCGTACTGAAAAACGCCTTCCTATCTGACTACGACATTTTTACAAGCTTACAGAGACAACTAGTCGGGTTTTCAAGACATTTTCCCTTTTTTAACACGCTATAAATCTTGCCAATCTATCACCAAAACCATAAAAATACTCCTAAAAAACACGAGTGTCTTCAACTAGAACCTTTGGAAAGAAGTGATGGTGAGGGAGCTTAGTGTTTCAGAATATGAGACTTTTATACTTTTCACTTGTAGATTCTGAGACAGTCTACTTTCTTTTCCTTTTTTTTTTTATACTTAGTGTCAACTCTGTTTTATTTAGAGTACCCGTGGAACTATGACCTTCTATCTCTTTATTACAACTTCTTCCTTATATAAAGTTTCAATATATTACACAGTTTTTTTTCCCTTATTCTGTCTTCCTCATAGTATAAACGCGTCGACTGGCTCCATTGTTCTGTTTTCTGGTTAGTGTCAGTGTCGCTGTTTATTTGTGGCGTGCGGGAGTCAAAAATAACCTCAGGTCTTCCCTTCCTCATCCCTTTCACATGCATGCAAACCTCCTGATTCTTGAGTTTGTTGTGCTTTTTGTTTCCACTTTCCCCCAGAGTTGTATGAGAAAAGAGCAACAGGATACTTCGGGAAACAAAACTCCTCTCTCTCTCTCTCTCTCTCTCTCTCTCTC
>CM035190.1:3864134-3889226 GCA_020233015.1 Callinectes sapidus | reverse complement strand
GAGAGAGAGAGAGAGAGAGAGAGAGAGAGAGAGAGAGATTTTAGCTACCATCATTTCTAATCTTTGGCATGATGTGTTTAAGCATTGGTCTATAAAAGCCTAGCTTTCTCGGCTCAGTAGACATCCTTCAGAACATTTGTATCGGTTAAAACACTCCCAATTTCTTCCTGTTATTCATTAATGACCTTCTGAACCAAATTTCTTGCCTTATCTATTCCTACGCTGATGATACAAGGATTGATACCACACTACACTTCTCTCACTTTTTTTAGAGACTACTAGATTGTGAACAGATCCTGCAGGGACACCACAGAACGCCTGACTTTTTATTTCTCTAAGATTTCTAATTTAGGGCAGAGAAAACTTAGTAGTGTTCAATGCCTCTGAACTGAACTGAACTAATTAGAAAAGTGGGGTGAAGAGATTCAAGAGTGTGTACAGTAGAAGTAAAGTAAGAAATAACTTAAATAGAGTAAAAGATAAAAACGAGTGTGTGGGCAACCCACGTTGCTATTTTTGACTGTTGCAGTTTATTTATTTATGTGTCACTCACTCTGCTCACATTATGTTTGACTTCCCAACATAAAAGGTAGATTTTTTTTTTTTTTTTTTTTTCACTGACAGAACCCAGCTAAACAAGAAATTCCCTAACAACGAGATGTCAGTGAGAGTTGCTTTATATGTGTATTTACAATGAATGAATTGCTTAGTTATCTTCATTTGCTTTCTTATGCTCTAATTTCCTTTCTTTTTTTCAGGTTTTTTTTTTTTTTTTTTTTTTTTTTTTTTTTTTTTTTTTTTTTTTTTTTTTTTTTTGTTATCTGCTCCAGTGAGATCATTGAGGATTTTCTACTCGAGGTTATGGTGGTACGCAAATTTATTCCGCTGCCAGCTGCCGCAAGCATAGACTGGTGGACACAACCCCTTGCCTAAGCGGGATCGAGCAACCCGCCCCGGCAACTCAGGGCGCGGAGTTGCGTGAGTGTGACGTACCAAGGTAAGTGGAGGGTTTGTTACTATTTGTATTTAGGTAGTACTATTTGTTGTATTTTTTCCAGACTACTTGGGAAATGCCTGTGGTATTTTTGTATGTATGTTTTGTGTTGTACAAGTTTTAGGTAAGTGTCTTGTTGCATGTTGTCTAGTGAGGTCCAGATTTTTTGTGCTTGTTCGTGTAGGAATATGTTCAGTGGTTTTGTGTTTGTGTGTATGTGTATTTCCTCAGTGGTCATTGTGTATGGGTAATATTGGTTGGTGGAGAATCTTAGGGCTTTGTTTTGTATCTTCTGCAGCTTACTGAGTTGGGTGTCACTTACTGTGTGTAAGGGGATGGGTGGGTATTGTATGATGGGTAGAATTAGTGCTTTAACCAGGTGTATCTTGATATGTTCTGGGAGTCCTTTAAGTCTGTATATTTTGCTGAGGGCAAGGTCTGCTTTTATTTTTCTCTTTTTTACGTGGGAGATGTAACCGTTAGATATGGTGAGGCCAAGACTAGTACCTTCTGCACTAAATTGTATGTCTCTTCCGTTTATGTTTAAGGGTGTCATGGTTTTGCTGGCAATATGTAGTGGAGTGAATTTATTGAGGTTAGTTTTAATTTTCCAATTTCTTTCAAACGCATTGACAGTGGCTATTTCCCTTTCAGTTATGTGTTTTATCATGTTTTTAGACCTGCCTGGGTAACCTGTGATCTGTGTGATATCGTCTGCATATGAAATATTGATGCCATGTCTTGGTTCTGGTATGTCATTTGTGTATATGGTGAATAGTGTAGGTGATAAAACACTGCCTTGTGGTACTCCTGAGTGTAAGTGTATCGTTGGACCTGTATATTCTTTAATTTTAATTTGTGCTTGTCTGTCATCTAAAAAGTCACAAAGCAGTTTTTCTATAGTGGTGGGGGTGTTTAGTTGTAATATCTTGTATTTCAGCCCTAAATGCCAGACTTTGTCAAAAGCTTTGGATATGTCTCTTAGGATGACTTGGCATTGCCCTTTATCGCTTTTGTTTTGAGATATTTCTTCTGTAATTAAGGCCAAGGCTTGGTGTGTTCCTCTGTTTGTCCTGAAGCCAAACTGATTAATGTTGTATTTGTTATTGTTTTCTAGAAATTGTTTTAACCTTGTGTTAATTATCCTTTCGAAGATCTTCCCAGGAACCTCGAGTAAGGATATTGGTCTGTAGTTTTCCGTTTTGTGGGGATTTTTGCCAGTTTTAGGGATAAGTTTGATGATAGATTTTTTCCATATGTCTGGAAAGTACCCTGAGGAGAGTGCTGCGTTATATATGTTTGTGAGTGTTTCAATAGCTTTTTTAGGTAGTTTACTTAGTATTGTTTGTTTAAGGTGCTGGAGCCTGGTGCTGTGTTTTTGGTTTGTTTTATAGTGTTGCTGACGTCATCTGGTGTTATTAGTTGATCAAGTGGTGATGTGTTTAGGCGGGAGTAATCTGAGTTGTTGTATGGTGTGATTCTGTGACCGTTATTCCGGAGAAAGGCGTGTACGTCTGTTGAGTCTTCACCGTGCTCAGTGTCTGAATCTGAGTCAGAGTCCTCGTCCCCGAAAACTCTTTCCCAGACTTTTCTATGTTCGGTTTCTTGTGAAGCAGGTGTGTAGTGTTTGGTGTTGTTGTCATCAAGTATATAGTGTGGTGTAGGCTCAGACTCTCCGCATAGTATTTTTATCTTCTTCCAAAATTTGTGTGGGTCTCTATAGGTGTCAGCAGTCTTATGGATGGTGTTGTTCCAGTTTTCATTTGCTTCGTGTGTCATCTGTTCTTGTAGTAGTGTGCGTAGTATTTTGTAGTGTGTGTAATGTTGGTTGGACCAGCCGTGTGTTTCTGCGTGTTGTCTGAGTGTGTTAAAGCTGATAATGATTTTGTTAGTGTTGTGTGTTCGTGTGGGGGAGGGTAGCTGTTTGTAGTGGGTTGAGGGGATGTATTTGTCAGATGCATCTTTAATTGAGTTGTACCAGTTTACTATTGCATTATCAATTTCTTCGAGATTTGCATATTGTAGATTTTCAGTTGTCATTTTGGTGATGATTTCCTCATTAAAGGCTTCCCAGTTAGCTTTTTTCAGGTTTTTCCTTGTTGGGCAGGGGATGAGAATGGGTGATGAGGAGATAGTCATTATGATGGGGATGTGATCGCTTGTAGTGATGGGTCCTTGAGTGATGTGGTGGTTGTGGTAAATTTTGTTGTTAGACAGGATAATGTCTGGGTTGGTACCTCGACTGCTTGTAAAGTAGGTAAGGAAGTGAGGGCCGACGTGTTGAATCAGTCTGTTATTAATCATTCTGTTTAGTTGATTGCCTTTTGTGTTTGTGTGATTGTAGCCAAAAATGGTGTGGTTCGCATTTAAGTCTGCGAGCATGTAAACAGGGTAGTTCATGCGGAATAATCGTGCAAAATCTGGTGTGGGGATGTAATCCCGACTTGGTGGTTGGTACAGGGTAGCGAGTATGATAGGACCTGTGTTAGTTTCTATTTTAATTGCCAGGAGGTCTGAAGTGAAGTTGTCAAGTATTTTGTGTGTGATATGGTGTTTTATTGCTATTGCAGTGCCGTCTGAAGGCGATTGTTGTGTATTCTTTTGATAGACTTTGTATCCAGAGACTTTCAAGGGGGTACTATTTTGCATACAGTGGCTGTTAATGAGAATGATGTCTGGGTCTATATGTCTGTATGTGTTGAAAAGTTCATGTCTGCGTGTTTTCCAATGTAAGATATTGTGTTGTATTATTTTAAGTGTTGTATTGAATGTAATGTTTATAGTGAGTTTTTACGTTGTTTCTCTATCCTTGGTGGTGGTGTTCTATCTATATTGGAGCCATATCTGATTTTTTTGAAGAGGGTATCATCTATTTTCTCCCAGCATTTTGTTAAGACTATTTTTTCATCCATTATGAGCTGTATGATTTGGAAGTAGGTGTAGCTTTTGTTAGTGTAGATGAGTTTATATTTGCGTTTTTCCAGTGCTTCAATCAAGTCAGTCTTTGATATGGTTTGATTGGGCCAGCCAGTGGATTCACTCGTGTATATGGTGATTCCAATATCTTTGGCAGATATTTTGGTGTCTGTGTCAGTGTCTGTGTCTGTTGTGTTATCATCAATGTTGATTGTTTCTTCGTCTTCCATGGCAGACGTGGCGCTGGTGATGTTCGTGTTTTTGTTGGTGGATGCGTTAGTGTTCGTGGAAGAGTTCGTGTTCTGGTTGTTGGCGTTAGTGGAGGTCATGTTTGCGAAGAGTTTTATTGAAGGTGGGTTAGCTGGTGCCTTGATGGTTGGCAGGTTGTTATTTTTCAACATGTTGTTGAGTTCGGTCTCGTAAGTTCCGGGTACAGCAATATTTTGTGTGTGGGCGTGTATAATGCATGTGAAGATTCTGGCGAAGGTGTCTCCAGTGTTTTGTGGCAGTGATGGTAGTGTGATCTGGTTGTTTTGTTGAGTGGCCTGGCTGTATGTCTGTGTGTTTTGTTGGGTGTTTTGTCTTTTGTTTTTGATTATTTCTTTCCTCTTTGGGCATTTGGCTGCCAGGGTTCTGTGGTCCCCATTGCAGTTTAGGCATTTTTTGTTCTGGTTATTGCACTCTTTCCATGTGTGCCCCAGGCCGGAGCACTCTGAGCACACTTTGAAGTTTTTGTCTTGAGGACATTGATTGGTGTTGTGGTCTTCCATCTTGTAGCACTTGAAACATGTGTTGATGATGTAGAATGTTTCTTGCTTAATCTTGTGGTGGGGGACGCTCATTTGGAAAGCGCGTATGCCATCATCCTGAGCTTTCTTGGCATTTGCTGTTTGTTTAAATGTTATTTTTAGGGTATGGGAGTTTGGGAACTTGAATATTGTTTCTATTTGACCAGTAGCCCAAGAGTTTTTATCTTCGATCTCTGCTTGAATGTTTTCCTCTGGGTTGTTGTAGATGTGGTTGTCTACGCCTGGAATTATTATTGAGCGTCTGGCCTTTAGCTCTGGAGGTATGAGTGGATGTAGGTTGTTTTTCTCCAAATCTTCAGTTGTGCTTGTTTTGAAGATTTTATCCAGTTCTTGGTCATTGCTGATGATGACTGCGAACCCGTCTGATAGAGGAATCAGCTTGGTGATGAAGATATCATGTCTTGCGAGAATTTCCAGGAGGATGTTTTTCTGACTTGGGTCTTTAGGATTTGTGGCTTTTATTTTCACACGAGGCATGGTATCCTATAAGGGGGCCGAAGCCCGACATAAAAACACAGCTAAGGGATAGAAAAATGAAGGTGCCTGCCTAAGTGGAGCAGTTTGGCCACCCAGCTGCCAACAACCGTCGTAATGGCCCTACTCCACGACCTATACCTATCCGAGTTTTCCTCTGATGGAGGGAAAAGGAAATGGTAAGTATGAGAGAAAGCGGGAGGCTTACCCAGCAGCCTACAAAGCCAGATCCTAAAGATCCACCATAATCCCCGAGGGTCACTCAATGCCTCAAAAAAGTCCATTTCTCTATATATCAAGTCGACGCAACCTTCTCGACTACTCTACTCAACTCTCTCCCTCCTTTATCTGTCCTCTATTTACAATCTAAACTGAAAACTTCATCTCATTTCTTGCTTGAACAACTTAAAACCATTTATATGTTTTGATCATTTAGTTTTATCCATTTATCAATGATGCAGTGCCAAGACAATATTTTGATTTTGCCACCAACACCTGCTTCCAGGCTCCAGCTGATCTCAAGGCAGGAGGACCCAGACCAAGACCCAGAGTCTGATATTCCCCAACAGAAGTGTACAATCCCCACATTCACCCCTCGTTTTAGGACACGGAGGTTTCGTGGGACAATCAACGGCGAGGAGAGGATAGGTAAGTGAATCACGTATCATTGTATAGCTCTGACATTCTGGATAAGTAATGAATAATGGTAAAATAAGAGGTTTTACCTGGTGTGAAAACGTAGCTGGGTGGATTGGCGTGTGGGCGAAATGACTGTAATTCTCATGTATACCACCCTGTACTTTTAACCCTTATTTCAGGACACGGTTGGCGAGGAGAGAACAAGTAAATAACTCAATTATGATTTTCTAACCCAGAATATAAAGAAAAGCTCGAAATAATCATAAAATGAGAAATCGTTTGTTTTGTTTTTCTGATAGGCTGTTTGTGTCACATTCAATACCCTGCCTTGTCTGTACCGTGTGTGTGCATCCCATAAATACTGATATCGATAAATCCTTATAATATGTCCGCATCTTCTCCCCGCTCTTAACAAGCTTTAGGGGTCACGTTCGGAATTGGGGGTTTGGGTGGGGGTACATGAAATGAGCGAAAGGTAGGAGAATTTTACGTAACATTACAATTTCTTTTTATTATTATTAGCCTAACCTAACCCCGGGGACCATCCCCACCAAGACACTAGCCTAACCTAACGTATCCTTACCTAACCTAAGGAAACACCTAAAAATTACACCATTATTTCTTACCAGTGAGGTGAAGAGAATCAGGCCGATGGAGACGGGTAAAGTTTTGTGGCTTTGGTAATGAAAACATGAAGTCTTTTCTTTATGACGTAGATCCAATTGGCATTCCTTCCTGCACTTAACACAGCTTTTTCTCAGGAAGAAGTCCATGTTTCATCAAAAGCTTCACCAAAGTTTCACAGTCCTTGTAATAAGTTACCATAAAATCCCCATCGTATTAGACTTCCCAGACTCTTTTTAGATCTTCTACCCATCCTTCTTCAATGCCTGCCATGTTAATAAATTACAGTGAACTTACACCAGAAAGACTGACGTGACCCAATAAACAATTAAACGGCGACTGAAATACTGTGGAAAACGGACATTGGTTGCTCCGTGATCGGCGTCTCGTGCATCAAGGAGTGTCAAGGATACTGCCGCCGCCTCGCCCCCACTGGTACACAGCCTCTTCCTCCCGCCGTGCCCTCACCCTCGCTCCCTCGCACCTCTCCACCTCATTCTTCTCGTCCTGCCTTTTGACGGATGGCGACCAGTACATGCCAGGCACTTGTACGTGGGAATGGAAAACATGACCTCACCTTGACACTTTCTTCACATGCTTTGTGTTATCCTATTCATATTGTAGCTTTTGTACTTATTCGTTTATTATATCTATTTATTCCATCGTATTTATTCATTTCTCATATTACTCTTGTTGTTTGGTGTTATTGTTACTGCTGTTGCTTTTTCTATGTTGATCGTTGTTATGTTTACCATTGTTACTAATGTCATTCGTGTGTAAGGTAAGTCAGTCTGGCCACACTTGCCTGGAGTTTCATTCCCAAAACAAGACATGAGAAAATATGATAAATAGCAATGCAGAAATAAACAAATAAATGAATGATAGTTGTGGTGGTAGTAGTAGTAGTAGTAGTAGTAGTAGTAGTAGTAGTAGTAGTAGTAGTAGTAGTAGTAGTAGTAGTAGTAGTAGTAGTAGTAGTAGTAGTAGTAGTAGTAGTAATGATGATGATGATGATGATGATGATGATGATGATAATAATAAGAATAACAATAATAGTAATAATAATAATAATAATAATAATAATAATAATAATAATAATAATAATAATAATAACAATAACAATAACAATAATCATGATATTAATAATAATAATAATAATAATAATAATAATAATGATAATAATAATAAAAGAAAAAACTATCATAATTATTATCATTGTTATTAATATTACTATCATTATTATATTCTATTACTATTATGATTAGTTATAATGAATGTCATAGATACATATAACAATATTGTAAGCAAGAATAGACAACTCTTATCGATTTAGTCTTTTCTCTTTCTAACTACCCACATTTTAATTAATAAATAATGATATTTTTCTTGACTTGAAGTTTCATAAAGGGAGTTTTGTTTTTGTCAGCATTTCTTTTATAAACATTTTCCTCCTACAAGGACAGGGGAACTATTTTTTTTTTTTTTTTTCATTCTTCATCCACTTCTATCCATGATGAATTTATGGGAGACTAGTTTTCGCCTATGAGAGTAAACATAAAAATTCCGTGTTTTCCTTTATTTTTCATTCTACTTCTTGTTGAGCAATGTGATTCAAGAATAGCTATTGGCTATATTGATGTGTTGGACTGAAACACTATCTTTGAAAATCTCAAGTGTATATTCCTATGTCTTCCTTATTGTGTAGTTTGGTTGAGCTTGTTGTAAATGCAAGAAGCCAAGGTCACAATTTGATACATCCTAACAAATATGAAATACCATGCATGATACAGATATGTCCCTTCAAAACCGCATGTTACGTTCAAATGATTCTCCTTTTTTTCTTGCCAACCTCTTTCTAATAAACATGTTTTTATTTCTACCATTAACTCGATTACCACCATTTCACATTATATTGGTGATGACACAACACATCCTTCACTATTTAGCCAACACCTCTGCCTTCAACTTTGTGCCAACATTGTCACTTCATTCCCATATTTTCCATCAACACCATTGTTTCCAAAGCCTCCAGTTGGGCAAACAATTTTTCAATGGTGCTTTTAAGGTTCTAATCACATATTAATGAGATATATGTATTATTAATGGGAAAAATTGTTTACCATCTGTTTTTTTTTTTTTTTTTTTTTTAATAATCCTGATAAAGGAACAACACGTTTAATAAACATTTAAATTATTACACTCAAGTTGTGGCGGCTGACAAAGTATACCTCAGCATCAGTGGCGAGCGTGTCATTCCAGTCTCTTTATAGCATCAACAACTTGGAGCCTTCATCAGCCAACTCACACTGATTTGATTCTCAAGACACCTAGTTCCTGCCTCTCTGTCAAAACAACCTTCAAAAAGCTTTCATACTACAACCCCCTTTTCACTAAATGTTTTACCTAACGCTGGCAGTGTCAACCTCCTAGTTGCCTCAACTCCCACATCTTCTCGCACTCCTGGTCTCTCCCTAAACTTGAACATACTATCTTCTTGTCTCCCCCAAAACACACACACATTCAGTACCTTCTAGTCTTCTTGTCTTCAACAAACACTCTCTATCTTCCTGTCTCCAAATCAACTCGCACACTCATTAACTTCCTATTTTTTCCATCAATTCATATACTCGCCAACTTTTTATCTTCTAAAAAACTCACATACTCACTACCTTTTTGTTTTCCGATCAACACACTCACAAGCTTGTCTCTGATCAACTCACACTCATTAACTTCTCCGCCTCAACTCATATACTCACTAACTTCTTGTCTTCCAGAAAACTCACATACTCCCTACTTTTATGTTTCCAATCAACAAACACCCCTTATATTGTCTCCTGATCAATTCACACACTCATTAACTTCCTATCTTCCCATCAACTCATATACTCACTATCTTTTTGTCTTCCCATACACTCACACACACTCAGTACCTTCTTGTCTTACGATCAACATGCGCTCACTATCTCATCTCCCAATCAACTCACACACTCATGAACTCCCTAACTTTCAATCATCTCAACTAACTTCTTGTCTTCCCATCCACTCACACCCTCACCAGCTTCTTGTCTCTCCAACTCCCACACTCACACTCAGCCTCTTTGTCCCTTCTCACTTCCATTGCAAGATTTACGCAACGGAGGAAATTCCACTCCATCCACCAGTGTTCCAGGAGACGAGGCATGACGCAGGGCAGATGCATCACCTTCCCAGAGAATTATAGGAGTGGTGGTGCTGATGAAATTAAAGTTGGAAGGCACATTTTTGAAGAATACACATTAAAGTACGAAACAAAAAATAATGATACGGAGTTAATGATGACACAAGAACGACAGAATCATGATGAGAGAAAACGCTCTTCCAGATGATACATGAATTACACCAGGTGGCGGACGATAAAGAAGGGAAATTACGATGAAGACAAGGGAATAATGGAAATCAAGGAACAACACGAGGAAAGGAATAAATCTAAAAGGTTAAAAGAAACAACCCCGGACGTGTGATGATAAATCCCCACCAGCGACTCAAACGTGACGGAAAAGGACACGACACCAGGTGGATATACTGCAGGTGAAAGGAAAATCGTATGCGTAGCTATGATAAATAAATGTAAGGCAGTCAAAGGTCACGGATAAACGAATGAAATGGAAGAAAAGAGAATAAAAACAAAAATAAAAACACAATAAAGAAAAAGAGTAATATTGACCATGAAAAAAAAGAAGATTAAAAATAACTTAAAATAAAAAAAAAAATCTAGACTAAAAGAAAAAACGATTTAAATGGAACACAATCGCTGAAAATACATTGCAAATACACTAACAATTTCTTCACACACACTACAAAATTTCGACAGCGTACACTCCTCTTTCAATTCACGCATGTTCTCACGTATATATTTATGAACTTTATTTATCATACTTCATTCACCTCATTTCCGAATCATTGTAGAGCCGCACCACAACACTGAGACATGAAGTGAAGGGGAGGAATCTGCATTTCCTAACTATCATAAGAACAAACTGAATCGAAGGCTTGTCAACACTTGCTTCCTCCTGTGTCATGAAATACCACGGAGAAAGAAATGGCCATGTGAAAATATATAACAACATCATCATCATCATCATCATCATCACCATCATCATCATCATCATCATCATCATCATCATCATCATTTCCGTGTCCAAGCTAGGCCTCCAGACTATCATTGACAACTTCAAGCACATAAAACTAATAAAAATTCAATCTTTCCCTTCGTGTTCCCTTGTGGTCGCGGGGGTCAGGGTGCGGGCAACAGAATGTCCAGTTCCTGTCCAGCGCACTGCTTCCCATATGACATCACGCTAGTCGGCCTTTCCTGTTCACCAACGTATATTTTCTATACCAGGATTCTTCTCGATATTTTATGGACTTGTTAAGAAAGTTACAATATTCATTATTAATTAATAGCTACAAGTTTTTTTTTTTTTTTTTTTTTTGGCGGGGGAGGGCAGTTTCTCTTCGTTATCATCCCCAAAAAGAAGGCCAATGTTTACGCAATTAGGGATTCATGGATTCATGTAGTTTTCTTTTCACTCATTCACCATGACAATGTTTTCTTTTAACCCCTAATATTCAAAGAAAAGTAAAAATTTCCTTTTTTCCAGGAGCGAGTATTTTTTTCCTACTTTCTTCTGAATAATAAAATGATTACACCTTCATAATACCTCACCATTCATTCCATTCCATAATTCATTCCTAAGACTGGTTCTATTTAGTTTCGCATGCCGAGATATGCAAAGTTTAGAAAGTGGTACTCGCAGTGAATATTCTGCAGACCCTGAAGCCGTGCAGGAGCGAAGCAAAAAACTGCCACTCATGACACAAACACAGCACATGGAAGGAAAGGTGGCCTGACATTCTCCTCCGCCCCCCCCCCCCCATCGTTAACAACAATTTGTACTTAAAATATATTTCCATTTCCCAGCACACCATGAGTAGCAGAGCGCCACGTGACCAGCAGTGAGGAATGTGTTGGGAGAGAAGGTTCCGATGATCGTGGCTTCATACTGACGAGATAATTGAAGCTCACATCACATTCAACTTTTCCGACAAATATTCAGTTAAAGGGCATGAAAGACACGATACCTCATGGCTTCTATCGATTGGTTCTAATGCAACTTTTACACCAATTATCATTATTATTATTATTATTATTATTATTATTATTATTATTATTATTATTATTATTATTATTATTATTATTATTATTACTACTACTACTACTACTACTACTACTACTACTACTACTACTGCTGCTGCTGCTATTATCATCATAATTATTATAACCAATAATAATAGTAATAATAATAATAATAATAATAATAATAATAATAATAATAATAATAATAATAATAATAATATTAATAATAATAATAATAACAATAATAATAATAATAATAATAATAATAATAATAATAATAATAATAATAATAATAATAATAACATTTACCATTATCATTACTATTATCATTAGGATCGCCAGTTCATCTATTTATCTTTTTTTACCGCCCTCAAGTATTTCTTTACCAATATATCATTAAGCGATATCTTTGTTAAGTCATTCAGTACAATGAACATCGCCACTCAGTATCAAGAGAACAAAAATGACAAACACGTGTTCCCCGCTGCTTGACCGTCCTGCTCCCGGGGCGTGAAGGAGACGCGTGAAGGGGGGAGTGCTCCTGGGGGTGACGGGGCAAGAGGTCACCAAGAGGCATCATGAAACTTGTTCTGTTTTAATCAGGGCCTTGGGACGCTCCAGAAAGGTGAGCAGGAAGGCGAAGACACACCTCCTGCGTGTATAAATGCAGCTGCGATCGACTGTCTGGCAGAATCAGCTCACCACCGCCTCTCAACATGCAGCTCGTGAGTATACCGCAGGGGACGCCTCCTCACATGCACGCCTCTCGTTACACTGTGACTTGTCCTCAAGTCCCTGCCGCTCACACGGATGTGAACACGCTGGACTATTCTGTCCCTCCTGATCCGGGGCTGTCCTCCACCAACCAGTCCTTCAAACACCGCAGTGGAACATCTTGAACCAGTAACACTCATTCCTGTCTCTCCTACAGACTCTTCTTGTGTGCCTCGCGGCCGCCGCCACTGCCGCCCCCCAGTTCGGACGATTCGTGCGCCCTTACTATGGCGACGGCAAGCACATCGCCATCGTGTCGCAGTCTCAGGAGGGTCCTGACGGCGCCAGGTTCCGCTACGCGTTCCAGACGGAGAACGGCATCAACGTGGAGGCGCGGGGCACTCCTGGATCCAAGGGCCAGAGTAACATCGACGGCAGGTTCAGGTGAGTCACATGTGCAAGGAAGGACCTGTCAGTACCTCACCACCAGGTGTTCCAACACTTCTGCCACCTGCTGATCCAGCCTCGCTCAGCACAATCTTCTCCGTCATTCCAGCTTCCCCTTCCCTGAGGGAGGCACCGGCAGTGTCACCTACGTGGCTGACGAGAATGGCTACCGTCCAGAGTCCCCGCTCATCCCCACGCCTCACCCACTCCCCGCCCACGCCATCGAGCAGATCCGCTTCGCCGAGAGCCAGCGCAGGTTAGGCTGAGGAGCCTCCCCACTGTCAGTCCCTTCCACGACCCGACACGAACACCGGTCCTCATGTAATGACGATGGCCATGAGTCAGTCATCAGAAAGTGTCCCGCCAGGATAACCTAAACAGGCTTGTCGTCAGGCTAATAAAGACAGAGCAGATCAACGTTGGTGATTCCTTCTTCCCTCAGCCATAGCAGTGTTTAGTATTGTCTCCCCATCAAATTTCCACCACCATCTTCCCACTACTACCACCACCACCATCACTACCATCGTACAAGACACACTGTCACCCCCTGCATCTGCCAGCCTACCAGCCCGCGACCCTCTTGACGGGGCAAGGGTAGTAGGTCAGAGGTGCTTTTCCTGGGACATCCTCAGAGTCACCGTTGTCTGAAGGTGAACGTTGCGTGAAAGGGAACACATTTATAACCGGTAGAAAGCTCTGGTTGTTAATGTGACAGCTACCGTGTCATGGTTATCCTGAATACTTTAGCGGTAATATCTGTTGCAATAATATAAAGAAAATACAGTTATGGTGAAGTACATCAAGCTCACACAGGAAAAATTCCGGCGTTGCACCAAGAACTTAAGATCAATGATCGTTTATACTATAAAACACAGATTTTTAAGGTGTGGTTTACAACAAAATATATTACAAGGTTTTTTGAGAAATATGGTATATGTATGTATGTAGGTAGGTAGATAGGTATGTATGTATGTGTATGTGTGTGTGTGTGTGTGTGTGTGTGTGTGTGTGTGTGTGTGTGTGTGTGTGTGTGCGTGGGTGTGTATGTATGTAGGTAGGTAGATAGGTATGTATGTGTATGTATGTGTGTGTGTGTGTGTGTGTGTGTGTGTGTGTGTGTGTGTGTGTGTGTGCGTGGGTGTGCATGCGCGCGCATGCATGCATACATACATACATACATACATACATACATATAGGTAGATAGATAGATAGACAGATAGATATAGATATATTACTAAAAAGGCCAAAAACACAAGGTTTTCAAATATGCTATCCTGAATACTCTCAGCGGCGGCGGCAGCGGCGGCGGCGGCGGCGGCGGCGGCGGCGGCGGCGGCGGCGGCAGCAGCAGCAGCAGCAGCAGCAGCAGCAGCAGCAGCAATGGTGGTGGTGGTGGTGGTAGTGGTAGTTTTACTACTCACGAGTAATAGTAGTGGCAACAGCAAAAAACAACAGAAGCGGTAAAATATTCACTGGTATCACTAGTCTTGTTACAATCACTATTATCTTATAGGACATTTCATCACCACTCACCAGCCACCTACCACCACACACGCTTCATTTATAAGTCCCCTTCCTCTATACTCCCACCTCTTACCCTTCTTTGAAATGCCCTCACACTTCATCGTTTCTTATACTAAATGAACGAAAGACTACACCAGCATCACTGTTTCCTCAATTAATACTCTCTCTCTCTCTCTCTCTCTCTCTCTCTCTCTCTCTCTCTCTCTCTCTCTCTCTCTCTCTCTCTCTCTCTCTCTCTCTCTCTCTCTCCATCAACCCACAAACACCCATAACAATCTTTTCTACTCATTACCTCAAGTACACTCACAACATATTCTTCCGCTCAAAGATTCAAATACACGGAAGAACATCAAAGTGGACGAGTGAAAATTGCATAAGTTTAGACACGAGGTGATGTCGTTTATGTGAACTAAAAAAAAAAAATGTGAAGGTCTTAAAACATATTTTTGAAACACATCATCTGATCTGGTTTGATTTTTTTTAACTAGTAAAATTTGCTTCGGGGTTTCTACTTTTTCAACCTCGTAAGGTATTTAATTTTCCTACTATTTTCGCTACAGCTTATGTCAGAGGAAATAGAGGGTGGGGAGAGAGCCTTCTGATTTGTTGTTCCTTTCTTTTACTATTACTTTCTCAGAAGTTTTCAATCAGGTCACCTCGTGCGGACATGTGGGTCTATTGTGGCCTATGTATGCAACCATATAACTCATTCTCTCTCTCTCTCTCTCTCTCTCTCTCTCTCTCTCTCTCTCTCTCTCTCTCTCTCTCTCTCTCTCTCTCTCTCTCTCTCTCTCATACTTCATTCCTCTCTTCACACTTCGATCCCAAGTTTACGCAACGAAAGGAAATCCCACTCCATCCTTCCCTGAGAGTGTTCCAGGAGATGAGGCGAGACGCAGGGCAGATCCATCACCTTTTCTCAGTTACTGGAGTGCCCGTGCTGCTTCACTGCTCTTGCGTCTGAGTTTTTCAATTCCCAAAACGGATACGGGGAAAGACAAGACGCCGAGTGTTTGTTCCGGGAGAGAAAACGTCTAGACAGCTGAAAGTTGTGTTTGGTACGATTATTACCTTGAATGAAAGCAAAAATACAAATCAGGGAAAGTGCAGATTTAAGGGGTACAGAAAGGCAAAATAGGGAAACAGGGGATAATCTTGAATAAATTAAGATGGAAATAGTTAAGGTAAAATAAAAGGCGTACAGACCATACTTTGAAAATACAGAGCACGGAAAGAATCATAGAAAGTATGCTACAGAAAATAACAGAAAAAATGTAGGAATGGAAGAAAATATATAAGTAAGCTAATACAGAGTCAAAGAGGATACAGGATACAGATTAGAGGGATAGAAGAAAAAAAAAGCAAGAAACATTAACAATCGCAGAAATCAAGATAAATGCACAAACATTATAAGAAAACAAGAAACTATAAGGGTAATACAAAAATTTTTTTTAAGTATTTGAACATAAAAGAAAGTAGAGATGAAAGCGCAAAAGTAGTGTAAGATTAAGTTATTAAGTATATTATAAAGATATAAAAAAGCAGAGACTGAGGAGAAGATAAAAGTATTTAAAGAAAATATACTGAAGGATTACGAAGAAGAATGAAGATAAAAGAAAGCAAATGGAACAAGCAGTGTACAGTAACAAAAGACAAGCTTCAAACTAATGGCAAATAAAAGTATAAGAAGAAACAGAAAACTAGGAAAGGAAGATACAAAAAATCCAAGAAATATACTCAGGAATTATGGAAAAGAACGAAGAATAATTATACGGAAACAGAAAACAAGATTAAAAAGAAAACTATGCTATTTCTACAGACTGATCGTGATGTGGAAGGCATTTAAATATACATGAATTATAAGAACACAAGATGAAAAGGGGGAAAAAAATCAATCAACAAAATAACTAGGAAAGAAAACGCACTTTAGGAAGAAAGGACGATGAAAAAAAAAAATAAATATGATGGTAAGCAAATAACGGAAATCAAACGAACCTCTTCAGGAAAGCAATAAACAGATATTTACATGAAAAACAACCAACCCGCACGTGTTGTGATATATGCGCATCAGCGACTCAAATGTGACGGAAAATACACGACACCCGGTAAATATATCACACAAGTGAAAGGAAACCTGTCTGCGTAGCTATGATGGATAAATGCACGCCAGACAAAGGTCACGGATAAACCAATGAAAAGAAGAAAAGAGCAACGAAAAAGATAAAAACACACCACGAAGAAATGTTGCACTGATTTTTAAAACAGAAGTGTTTTGATGGAGTTATGTGTATAGTAAAAACAAAGAAAAACTATTTTCCATAAAAAATACATCTCCATTACTTGTTCATACAACCGGCCATCATCTGGCAGACGTACGTACATTTTTTGGCTTCAATACAATCATCTTGTTATTTCTATTTCTATTTTATTTTTGTTAATGGCATATTATTCACTTCATATCCGAGGTGCGCCATCAAAATGCGGCACAGCAAATCTATATATAACATGAGGTGAAGCGTCCTAACCTACGACGTGCCACAACAAGCCACCACGAGGAAGGCTGAGGAGGGCTGGAAACAATTGCTTCCTCTTGTATCATTAATTCACACACAGAACAAAATATGAGACCAGGAAACACATGAATATAAAGCAACAGAACCACCATCGAGAACAACATCAACGTTAACAACAACAACAGCACCATCAAAAGCGGCCCGCCACCAGACTGAAGGCGACATACAACAACATTAAAAGTATATGAAATAATGCAGACATACGCTTTCTCTCAGTTTCCTTGTGGTTGTGGGGGGTCACCACAGACGTCCATTTCTTGTCCAGCCTTTCCTGTTTACCCAGACATATTTTTCATACAAGAACTATCCTTCGCCTTTTTATGATGGGTTCGTGGAAAAAGCTGAGAAATGTATTAGATAGTGTTTGTATCTTAGTGATAAGTACCATTTTATTTTGAATTTTGCTAGCAGTTTCTCCCCTTCGTTGAGCCAGAAAATAGGAAATATTTCTAGTGCAGGTAAAGATATAAAAAAAGATTTAGAGGAAGATCAATGTTCTTTCCCTGTATGAATTTAATTCGTCCCTTCCTGTGAGCAATAAATTAAGCTCATAATTAAAAACCAAATACATCACTCTTTCCTTCATTCGTTTCCAAAACTGGCAAAAGAAGTGCTTGTAGGGGAGGTGCTTTCACATTAGAGACATAATGGAGGCTTTCTTCACCTTCAAGTTTCCTGAGGAACATTCAGGAAGGACATAAAAGACACGAGAACTCATGACTTTTCTTAACTGATTTCAACACTCCTCGTATCATTATTATTATTATTATTATTATTATTATTATCATTATTATCATTATTATTATTATTATTATTATTATTGTTATTATTATTATTATTATTATTATTATTATTATTATTATTATTATTATTACTACTAACATTATTTTTATACTTCTATCATTATTATAGTTATATAGTATCATTACTATTACATCACTTTTAATATTATCATTACTATTACTGTCATTATCATTATAATAATAATACTAATACTAATACTAATAATAATACTAATAATAATAATAATAATTATTATTATTATTATTATTATTATTATTATTATTATCATTATTACTATTTTTTTTCCATTATCATAATCATTATTACTATTATTGCTATTAATAATACCATTACTATTATTATTATCATCGGAATCACCAGTTCATCTATTTATCTTTTTTATCGCCATCAGTTATTTCTTTACCAATATATCATTAAGTCATTCAGTACAATGAACATCGCCACTCAGTATCAAGAGAACAAAAATGACAACACGTGTTCCCCGCTGCTTGACCGTCCTGCTCCCGGGGCGTGAAGGAGACGCGTGAAGGGGGGAGTGCTCCTGGGGGTGACGGGGCAAGAGGTCACCAAGAGGCATCATGAAACTTGTTCTATTTTAATCAGGGCCTTGGGACGCTCCAGAAAGGTGAGCAGGAAGGCGAAGACACGCCTCCTGCGTGTATAAATGCAGCTGCGATCGATTGTCTGGCAGAATCAGCTCACCACCGCCTCTCAACATGCAGCTCGTGAGTATACCGCAGGGGACGCCTCCTCACATGCACGCCTCTCGTTACACTTGTCCTCAAGTCCCTGCCGCTCATACTGATGTGAACACGCTGGACTATTCTGTCCCTCCTGATCCTGGGCTGTCCTCCACCAACCAGTCCTTCAAACACCGCAGTGGAACATCTTGAACCAGTAACACTCATTCCTGTCTCTCCTACAGACTCTTCTTGTGTGCCTCGCGGCCGCCGCCACTGCCGCCCCCCAGTTCGGACGATTCGTGCGCCCTTACTACGGCGACGGCAAGCACATTGCCATCCTGTCGCAGTCTCAGGAGGGTCCTGACGGCGCCAGGTTCCGCTACGCGTTCCAGACGGAGAACGGCATCAACGTGGAGGCGCGGGGCACTCCTGGATCCAAGGGCCAGAGTAACATCGACGGCAGGTTCAGGTGAGTCACATGTGCAAGGAAGGACCTGTCAGTATCTCACCACCAGGTGTTCCGACACTTCTGCCACCTGCTGATCCAGCCTCGCTCAGCACAATCTTCTCCGTCATTCCAGCTTCCCCTTCCCTGAGGGAGGCACCGGCAGTGTCACCTACGTGGCTGACGAGAATGGCTACCGTCCAGAGTCCCCGCTCATCCCCACGCCTCACCCACTCCCCGCCCACGCCATCGAGCAGATCCGTTTCGCCGAGAGCCAGCGCAGGTTAGGCTGAGGAGCCTCCCCACTGTCAGTCCCTTCCACGACCCGACACGAACACCGGTCCTCATGTAATGACGATGGCCAAGAGTCAGTCATCAGAAAGTGTCCCGCCAGGATAACCTAAATAGGCATGTCGTCAAGCTAATAAAGACAGAGTATATCAACGCTGGTGATTCCTTCTTCCCTCAAACGTCTTAAGGAGTAACGAAGGAGAAGCGGTGGTTGTGGAGACCATGAGTACTCAGTGAGCCAGGCTCAGCACTGGCAGCACCTTCTCATAAAGTCCACCAATACCACCATCACCCAACACTTGTACAATAGACACAATCTGTTATTGCTTGGCATAGAGAAGTAGAGATTGTGGAATAAAACTAGATTTACTAATTGACTGACTGGTTTGAGAAGCAGAAACAACACTTATGACGAAAGACAGAAGATCAAGTGAAGGGCAACTCCATTTCCACAAATCCATTAATCCACCAAACAGACATCAGTGACAGTGTGCTGACTACACACAGGAACACCACTACACCTGCCACATCTCGCGAATATAGTCACTAAGTAAATTTACGGAGTTGAGAGAGTGGAGAAAGATGTCATTTTCTTGCTTCTTTGTTCTTTCGTCTCCTTACAACACCTTCAATGTCGATACTACCTCGTCATTACTGCATATAAGAGAATCTTTTTTAAACCGATTGCAACAGTTCCTTACAATTCTTTATTCAACATCATTTGTTGTCTCCAATTCATTCTTACACATTATTATATGTTCGGTGTGTTGCTTCTCTTTTCACGCACTGGGGTCTTCAGTAACGTGTCGGAAATAGAACTTCACATCAGGAAAGAGGGAGAGTGAGCTACCATGGCAAAGACTGATTAGGCAAATATGCGTCTAATCCAGCACAGAGACTTAGATGCATTGGCTAAATATCTTCTCACTCACACACACAGACAGACAGACAGACAGACAGACAGACACACACACACACACACACACACACACACACACACACACACACACACACACGGATGAGTAAACACAGACAGGCACACACGCACATTCCAAAAAAAGCAACTGGAAACACCCACGGCAACGCCCTCACACGTTTCCTTGGACTTGCTGACTGAATGAATGACTGCCTGGTCTTCATGAACGTGAATACATTTTGTCAGCTTGTGAATCTTGACATGATCTCCACCTGAACACACAGCACAGCAATTTATGATATTCCTTTCACCAATCATGACCAATGAACTCTTAAACTAAAATCTCCACGGAATGTTTCTGGAACGGTAAGACAAGAAAACACTGCTATCTTTGTTTCAAGAGATAAGGGACACAAGGGAACGGGGCGACAAGAGCAACTAATGATTACCGTCCCCTGACGTAAGGTGCAAGTCACCCATACCCTGAGGCAGCGACGAGAAGGCACAGCGGTGAAGGGCAGGTGGGGAAGGAGCCGTTGAGTGGGAAGGGAAGGCCAGCAGAGGAGCGGGTATACGGCAAGAGCAAGACCAGAAAGCAACAGTGCAGCGAGGTCGGCGGCCCCTCCCGGCGTGAGGTCCAGTGTCATCTTCACTCGGAGGAAAAAAAGTGGAGCTATTGTTGGACGCATCTGCCGGTAGCGTCTTCACCACGTAAAAACTGGACGTCAAGAGCTCCACCCGACTGCCGCTCCCCTACCCGCTCTTCCCCACGCCTTCCTGCTGGTACGAGACACTCAACTTAACTGGTTCAGCGAGAGATCTGGCATTGAACTTCTGACTGAACACGATAGGAAAAACATAAATTAATTGAGGAGAGACATGCGACATATGTTTATGGGAGAGTAGTGGTGGTGGTGGATGCTGATGAGGGACGGAAGGGTACATATGTTAAGTATTGAAGAGATGAAGGGAATGCAAGAGGACGAGTATTAAGGACTGTGACTAGCTCGTATTCTTAAACACTTCGGTAATTCACCTCCACTATTTCAAAAGGTTTTATCTAAATTGACACGAGTTTAAGGTGTTTTTACTATTCTAGAAGTAAAATTGACAAGATTTCTACATTATTGATTGGAGAAACTTCAAAACCCCGCAAATCATGTCAGTGGCCTTGGAAAACAGTCGTGGTGAGAGAGGAAAGCGTTTCTGAATAGGGACCAGAGAGTACCAGTTAGCGGACGAGGGAGCTGAAGGGCATAATAGGTGTTGGGGAGGGGGACGGTGAACGCTTCGGTAATAGTGTAGTTTTTGCGTGGTGATGGGACTTGTAGCAGGGGAGGAAGAAGGGGGCAGGACGGGAGTAGCGGGAAGGTTTGGTGATTGGAGAATGGGAGGAGAAATGATGAGTCTGCACTATCGCTTGTATTGTGGTTCTAATTACTAACATGTAAGATTCCTTTTCTTCTTCCACTCCCCGACTCTTCCTCCTTCTGTTGCTCCCATCTTCTTTTATCTTTTTTTATTTTCTAGATACTTCCTTCCTCCATTGCATCTTCTTCCTTCATTTCTTTCTATATATTTTATTTTCGTTTTTTTCATGTCCGTCATTCTCCTTTTTCATTTTTTTTCGCCATTACAGCTTCACTCGTACAATTTCTTACTTCTCTCTCTCTCTCTCTCTCTCTCTCTCTCTCTCTCTCTCTCTGGTTCTTCCCATTCTCTTAATGACTCCTACGTCTCTCTCTCTCTCTCAGTTCCCTTCACCTCTTCCTTCCCTTTCCTGGGTCTTGCTGCATCAAAGCTGTTCCGTCACTATGTTGAATAAAAAAAAACATGCAGTAAAAATAATCAACATATCGCCAAAAGATTGAGTAACGACTGACAACAGGTTACGTTCTCTCAAGGCAGAAAAGTTTACATCGAAGAGATTAAAATTATTCACGGGTTAAGATGCTCCTCCCCTCCCTCCTTCCTTCCTTCCTTCCTTCCTTCCTTCCTTCCTTCCTTCCTTCCTTCTTTCTTTCGTCCCTCCCTCCCTCCCTTCTCTCTCGCCTTCATCTTTTTTTAGTAATGGAAAGGATAGAAAAAACTTGCTCCGTCCACTTCTATAGCTCTTTGGGGTCACATTTCCTAACCATTTTGTTTGGGCCGGACTCACGCCAGGGATTTTGGAAAGTTGTATGTTGCCTCGACCACCACCACCACCACCACCACCACCACCACCACTACCACCACCACCACCACCACCGCCACCATCCCCTACTCAACCTAGCTACCTATCTAACCCCCCTCCCCCACACACACACAGATACCATCATACATTAGAGAAGCGTAAAAACCCCGTGTGTCCGGTGCTTGGCCAGACTTGCACCATCACCACCACCACCACCACCACCACCACCACCACCACCAGACTTGTACATCCGAGGTCACAGGTCACACTACAACCGGTTCCTTCTCTTCTTTTTCTACTATTAACACTTATTTTTAACTCTTCTTTGAGGGAATCTCCTACCTCCTCTCCCACTACAGATCCTCCAACAGCATCCTCCCCTCCCCCCTAACCCGTCCTATCTCCGCCTCCACACACACACCCACACCCGCGTCCACCCACACAAACCTCCTCGTTCCTTTATGCTGTAGCTTGTTTTTGTCTCTAATAAAACAGCGAATAAAAAAGTGGGGTGCAATAGCATAGTTAAGGATCCAAGGATTTAATGTGTGGCAATCCCCTTCATCCCTTTTTTAACCATGGGATGAGAGAAAAGAGAAGAGATCAGATGAATAAGAAAATAGAGAAGGAAAAGATGGAGTGAATAAAAGAAAAGAGAAGGCATGGAGTGAATGAAAGAACAACAGGAGGAAAAGATGGAGTGAGTGAGAGAACAGAGGAGAAAGGACGATGTGAATGAAAGAATACGAGAGGAAAAGAAGTGAATGAGAGAAAACAACAGAAGGGATGAAGAGAAAGAGAGAGCAGAGGAGGTAAAGATGGAGTGAATGAGAGAACAGAGAAGAAGGGTTGAGGTGAATCAAAGAACAGAGGAGGAAAAGAAGGAATGAACAAGAAAAAGAGAGAACAGATGAGGAAAAAATTATTGATAGATAGAACAGAGGAAAAACAGATGTAAAGAAGAGAAGAGAGAACAGAAGAAATGAATGAGAGAATGAAGGATAGATAAAGTTAATAAAAGAACAAGGGAGCAACAGATGAAGTGAATAGGGTTGAACAGCGGCGACTGCACGAGGAAGGAACGAATGAAACAAAGAAAACGGACTCATAGCAGACTAGAGAGAAGCAAGAAGTTTCGTGGCACAGGGAGCTACGTCGTGTGGGGAGATGCTATGATAAGCTTGGCTGGGGTGACAAGGAATAGACCGAGCAAACAATACAGAGAAAAAGACGTTTGGGTGATGTCTGTGCCTTGCTGTGAAATCATAAAGAAGGAGGTGGTGGTGGTGGTGGTGGTGGTGGTGATAAGAAAGGTAAGAACTCTTAACAACTAAGCGTTACTGAGGATTAAAAAAAATAATAAATAAATAAACAGCTGATATAAAAAGGGGGAACCAGGACATACCATCGGTGTGATAAATAAGTACGAATAAAAAGATGAACAAGCCAAGCATTTCCCACCTCCACCCATCCATCTTCCACGCCCAACACCCTAAAGAAGGCGACATTCAATACACATCATATAAATACCTGCATACCATTAGGTGTTGCTTTCGTAATCAGAATGAAGGACAGGTAAGGCAAGCTAACTTACCTCAACATATCAAGGGAGGTATACTGTGTGTGTGTGTGTGTGTGTGTGTGTGTGTGTGTGTGTGTGTGTGTGTGTGTGTGCATTACACCTAATAATTGACATCCATAAAAAATCTCACAAAACATTAGAATCTCTCTCTCTCTCTCTCTCTCTCTCTCTCTCTCTCTCTCTCTCTCTCTCTCTCTCTCTCTCATACAGTTATAAAAGCAAATAGCATGTGAGGTTCAAGCTAAATCTCTATTACTATATTTCGCAGTGGCTTGGTAATCTCGCAGTAATGATGCGGTACTGATGGATGATGGGAAGTCAGAGAGCACCACAGTAACTCCACCTTGTATATCAATGTCCAAGTTTACATCCCTATTCAGAAACACCAGCGCTGCACCTTCACTCTTTCAAATGGCTCCTGTTTAATTCACACAAGTTTTCAAGGGTATTCTTATGGTTCTGATGACAAATGAACAAGTATACTACATCATTGACGGAAGAAACACCCTTACAAACGCGTCTTGTAGTCTCTGTGGCCTTTGAAAATAGTCGCGGTGGGAGAGCGGAGGGTTTCTGAATATGGACCTTAGAGGTACGAAGGGGAGGTGAAGCTACAGCGGCTGTTATCTCCCCTCGCGTGGGTGATACTCGCTATCAACAACTTTCCATCGACACTGCCCTTCATTGCTACACTTTTACTTCCAATTCAAGCCTTCCCTCGGGCAGCCATTCAGCACTATTTCCTTTTTTCCTTTTTTTTTTCTATCTCTCCTATCCTCTTTTTTACCACCCAGCAATTTCTACCTCTCGTTTCTCTATCTACCTCTTACCTGTGATTCTTTTCATTCCCCTTTTTCCAGTCGCGACCATCTCATTTTTCACTATTCCTTCCTGTGCCTTCTATTCACGTTCACTTTTCTTTTTTTTCAATTTCTCTCTCTCTCTCTCTCTCATCTCTCTCTTCTCTCCTTCCACTCTACCTCACCATTTTTCTTCAAACTCGTTCCGGTTCCCATCAACATTTCTCTCTCTCTCTCTCTCTCCCTTTTTTCACTCTCTTTCTTTCTTTTCTTTGCTTTTTTTCCCCTATCTCCAGGGGCTAGTGATCCGCTGTAAGACTTTATACATATACACAATACGTCTTCATCTTCGGTACCAACTCGTATTCAACACAGGAATCTAAGACACACAAAAGGAACTCAGTTTTCTTTTCAGCCGGCGCGTTATGAAGAAACAGATTTGAAAGAGCAAATATGAACGAGTGAGAGAAATCTATCAGTTCTACGTAATCAGAGAGAGAGAGAGAGA
>CM035190.1:3844410-3854509 GCA_020233015.1 Callinectes sapidus | reverse complement strand
GAGAGAGAGAGAGAGAGAGAGGAAAAAAAAAAAAAACATGGGTAACGCCCTCCCCAGGGATGGAGTAATCCCTCTTCGATGTGACCGGCCTGAGCCTACCGACTCATAAGCACACTTGCTCATGTCGTTATGGAGGGTTGATCAAGTCTCACTGTTCCTGCTCTTTGTTCTTTCTCGATCTAGTTGGGTAAAAGGAAAAAAAAAAAAAAAAAAGGAAAAACAGAAAAAAAAAAAAAAAAATTGAATGCCAACAACATCCGGTGTTCCCAGGCGGACACCCATCCAAGTACTAACCGGACCCAACGTTGCTTAACTTCGCTGATCGGACGAGAAGCGGTGTGTTCAACGTGGTGTGGTCGTTGGCATCAAGATATAACACTATACGCGTATTTGAAGAAAGTACTCGATAAACGTACGTTTCCGGGGATGTTAGGATTTCATTGCATTGCATTTCATGCATCATATTTACAATTAAATTACAAAGGGCCTAAATGTATCTGCAAGAGAGAGAGCGAGAGAGAGAGAGAGAGAGAGAGAGAGAGAGAGAGAGAGAGAGAGAGAGAGAGAGAGAGAGTTGGGTAGAGAATGGTGTCTCATGGGAACCCATTATGGGATTAACACTTGAGAAAAGCAGAATGCATCTTTTGTTTTCTTTTTTCCCTACTAAGGTATATATTAGGTATAAGCCACACCTTCCCCTCTCCATGATATTATATATGCATAGAGGATACAGCCTCTGAGATTATTGATGTTTTTTATTGTTTTTAATATTATGTTGTATTTCATCGGGACTCATTGGAAAATCTGGCATCCCCTTCACCTTAGAATGTGGCTTTTCGCACATTTATTCGTTACCTGTGGAATTTATGTCTTGTTTGTTCAGCCCAAAGCTGATCACTAAGACATAATTTGTTTTTATGTGAATCACTTAGGTGAGATTATATGAGAAAAACTGAAAGAATTGTTACTCTGATACAACGAGGAACGCAGCAACCTGTTATAGAATCCAGAATGGTGCGCCGAGGCACACTCGTGAGCTACTGCTCAAAGGTAGAGGACGTCGTCGCACTACTAGCAACTCTTATCAACATGACTGGCCGTGGCAAGGGAGGCAAGGGACTTGGAAAGGGAGGAGCCAAGCTTCACCGTAAGGTTCTACGCGATAACATCCAGGGCATCACCAAGCCTGCTATCCGTCGACTGGCTCGCCGAGGTGGCGTCAAGCGCATCTCTGGTCTCATCTATGGGGAGACTCGTGGGGTGCTGAAGGTGTTCCTGGAGAACGTCATCAGAGATGCTGTCACCTACACCGAGCACGCCAAGCGGAAAACTGTTACCGCCATGGACGTTGTCTAAGCCCTCAAGCGCCAGGGCCGTACTCTGTACGGATTCGGTGGTTAAGGCTTTTTCCTCTCCATCAGTGTGAACAACAATAACAGCAACAACATATCCCGGACCTTTTTTAGGTCCACAAGAAAATGACAAAGAAGAAAAAATAGACTACTGTTGTCATAGTTGAGCAAAATTAAGTCATTTAAGAAATTCTGGGAGGTGATATTAGTATGAATCACTCATTCTTGTTAAATCAAACAAAATTATAATAGTAACAACTTACTAGATATCCAAAACCCTGTCCATATGCAACAGGTTACCGTTTTTTCTTCTTATGAATGATTATGTTATGTTATGTTATTAAATCAAACAATTTAATAATAGTCACATCCTAGTAGATATCCAAAACATAATATATATATATATATATATATATATATATATATATATATATATATATATATATATATATATATATATATATATATATATATATATATATATACATACATACATACACTACCTTCCTAGAGATAAGCACTTGAGCTGTTCCGGGAGCTCGGAGGTCTTCCTCAGAGATATGCTGTCAAATCTATTGGTAGGTCGAAATACAAAAGAATTTACGCTCTTATGCATTACAGTAAATTTTAACTTACTTGTACAGAACCATGATGAATAATGATAATATATCTATATCTACCCATCTCATACATACATTTTTAATTAATTTATTTTATTTATATTTTTTGTCGGTAAACATCTCAAAATACTAGTACTCTCCGCCTCTCCTATTGACCTGAGTGGCCTCACACTACCTTCCTAGTGATAAGCACTTGAGCCGTTCCGGGAGCTCGGAGGTATTCATCAGGGAAGTGCTGTCAAATTGAATGATAGGTCGAAATGGAAATGAATTTACGCTGTTATGCATTACGGTAAATTCTGACTTATTTTCACAGAACAATTATGAATAATAATAATAATAATAATAATAATAATAATAATAATAATAATCTCTCTTTCTCTCTTGTATAGTCCATTCAACTCTCTAGATGTATGAGTATGTGGCTCCGAAGAGGAGCCGGATTGATTTATTGATGATATTGAGTGAAGAGGAGGAGCAGGAAGGTTTACTTCTTCTCGGTCTTCTTGGGAAGGAGCACAGCCTGAATGTTTGGCAGCACACCTCCTTGCGCACTGGTGACTCCAGAGAGGAGCTTATTAAGTTCCTCGTCATTGCGGATGGCCAGCTGAAGGTGACGTGGGATGATGCGAGTCTTCTTGTGGTCGCGGGCGGCGTTACCGGCGAGCTCGAGGACCTCAGCAGCCAGGTACTCCATAACTGCTGCAAGGTACACGGGAGCACCGGCACCTACACGCTCGGCGTAATTGCCCTTTCTAAGGAGGCGATGAATCCTGGCGACGGGGAACTGAAGTCCAGCACGACTGGAACGGGACTTTGACTTTCCCTTCACCTTTCCGCCTTTGCCGCGTCCAGACATGATGACTGTTGTAGCAGTACTGTACCTACGTCGTCGTTAGCTCTGCGATCAAGTAGTGCGTCCGACTGACTGACTGAACTAATTAGAAAAGTGGTGTGAAGAGATTCAAGAGTGTGTACAGTAGAAGTAAAGTAAGAAATAACTTAAATAGAGTAAAAGATAAAAACGAGTGTGTGGGCAACCCACGTTGCCATTTTTGACTGTTGCAGTTTATTTATTTATGTGTCACTCACTCTGCTCACATTATGTTTGACTTCCCAACATAAAAGGTAGATTTTTTTTTTTTTTTTTTTTTTTTTTTTCTCTGACAACCCAGCTAAACAAGAAATTCCCTAACAACGAGATGTCAGTGAGAGTTGCTTTATATGTGTATTTACAATGAATGAATTGCTTAGTTATCTACATTTGCTTTCTTATGCTCTAATTTCCTTTCTTTTTTTCAGGTTATTTTTTTTTATTTATTTTTTATTTTTTTTATTTTTTTTTTTTTAGTTATCTGCTCTAGTGAGATCATTGAGGATTTTCTACTCGAGGTTATGGTGGTACGTAAATTTATTCCGCTGCCAGCTGCCGCAAGCATAGACTGGTGGACACAACCCCTTGCCTAAGCGGGATCCAGCAACCCGCCCCGGCAACTCAGGGCGCGGAGTAGCGTGAGTGTGACGTACCAAGGTAAGTGGAGGGTTTGTTACTATTTGTATTTAGGTAGTACTATTTGTTGTATTTTTTCCTGACTACTTGGGAAATGCCTGTGGTATTTTTGTATGTATGTTTTGTGTTGTACAAGTTTTAGGTAAGTGTCATGTTGCATGTTGTCTAGTGAGGTCCAGATTTTTTGTGCTTGTTCGTGTAGGAATATGTTCAGTGGTTTTGTGTTTGTGTGTATGTGTATTTCCTCAGTGGTCATTGTGTATGGGTGATATTGGTTGGTGGCGAATCTTAGGGCTTTGTTTTGTATCTTCTGCAGCTTACTGAGTTGGGTGTCACTTACTGTGTGTAAGGGGATGGGTGGGTATTGTATGATGGGTAGAATTAGTGCTTTAACCAGGTGTATCTTGATATGTTCTGGGAGTCCTTTAAGTCTGTATATTTTGCTGAGGGCAAGGTCTGCTTTTATTTTTCTCTTTTTTACGTGGGAGATGTAACCGTTAGATATGGTGAGGCCAAGACTAGTACCTTCTGCACTAAATTGTATGTCTCTTCCGTTTATGTTTAAGGGTGTCGTGGTTTTGCTGGCAATATGAAGTGGAGTGAATTTATTGAGGTTAGTTTTAATTTTCCAATTTCTTTCAAATGCATTGACAGTGGCTATTTCCCTTTCAGTTATGTGTTTTATCATGTTTTTTAGACCTGCCTGGGTAACCTGTGATCTGTGTGATATCGTCTGCATATGAAATATTGATGCCATGTCTTGGTTCTGGTATGTCATTTGTGTATATGGTGAATAGTGTAGGTGATAAAACACTGCCTTGTGGTACTCCTGAGTGTAAGTGTATCGTTGGACCTGTATATTCTTTAATTTTAATTTGTGCTTGTCTGTCATCTAAAAAGTCACAAAGCAGTTTTTCTATAGTGGTGGGGGTGTTTAGTTGTAATATTTTGTATTTCAGCCCTAAATGCCAGACTTTGTCAAAAGCTTTGGATATGTCTCTTAGGATGACTTGGCATTGCCCTTTATCGCTTTTGTTTTGAGATATTTCTTCTGTAATTAAGGCCAAGGCTTGGTGTGTTCCTCTGTTTGTCCTGAAGCCAAACTGATTAATGTTGTATTTGTTATTGTTTTCTAGAAATTGTTTTAACCTTGTGTTAATTATCCTTTCGAAGATCTTCACAGGAACCTCGAGTAAGGATATTGGTCTGTAGTTTTCCGTTTTGTGGGGATTTTTGCCAGTTTTAGGGATAAGTTTGATAATAGATTTTTTCCATATGTCTGGAGAGTACCCTGAGGAGAGTGCTGCGTTATATATGTTTGTGAGTGTTTCAATAGCTTTTTTAGGTAGTTTACTTAGTATTAGTTTGTTTAAGGTGCTGGAGCCTGGTGCTGTGTTTTTGGTTTGTTTTATAGTGTTGCTGACGTCATCTGGTGTTATTAGTTGATCAAGTGGTGATGTGTTTAGGCGGGAGTAATCTGAGTTGTTGTATGGTGTGATTCTGTGATCGTTATTCCGGAGAAAGGCGTGTACGTCTGTTGAGTCTTCACCGTGCTCAGTGTCTGAATCTGAGTCAGAGTCCTCGTCCCCGAAACCTCTTTCCCAGACTTTTCTGTGTTCGGCTTCTTGTGAAGCAGGTGTGTAGTGTTTGGTGTTGTTGTCATCAAGTATATAATGTGGTGTAGGCTCAGACTCTCCGCATAGTATTTTTATCTTCTTCCAAAATTTGTGTGGGTCTCTATAGGTGTCAGCAGTCTTTTTGATGGTGTTGTTCCAGTTTTCATTTGCTTCGTGTGTCATCTGTTCTTGTAGTAGTGTGCGTAGTATTTTGTAGTGTGTGTAATGTTGGTTGGACCAGCCGTGTGTTTCTGCGTGTTGTCTGAGTGTGTTAAAGCTGATAATGATTTTGTTAGTGTTGTGTGTTCGTGTGGGGGAGGGTAGCTGTTTGTAATGGGTTGAGGGGATGTATTTGTCAGATGCATCTTTAATTGAGTTGTACCAGTTTACTATTGCATTATCAATTTCTTCGAGATTTGCATATTGTAGATTTTCAGTTGTCATTTTGGTGATGATTTCCTCATTAAAGGCTTCCCAGTTAGCTTTTTTCAGGTTTTTCCTTGTTGGGCAGGGGATGGGAATGGGTGATGAGGAGATAGTCATTATGATGGGGATGTGATCGCTTGTAGTGATGGGTCCTTGAGTGATGTGGTGGTTGTGGTAAATTTTGTTGTTAGACAGGATAATGTCTGGGTTGGTACCTCGACTGCTTGTAAAGTAGGTAGGGAAGTGAGGGCCGACGTGTTGAATCAGTCTGTTATTAATCATTCTGTTTAGTTGATTGCCTTTTGTGTTTGTGTGATTGTAGCCAAAAATGGTGTGGTTCGCATTTAAGTCTGCGAGCATGTAAACAGGGTAGTTCATGCGGAATAATCGTGCAAAATCTGGTGTGGGGATATAATCCCGACTTGGTGGTTGGTACAGGGTAGCGAGTATGATAGGACCTGTGTTAGTTTCTATTTTAATTGCCAGGAGGTCTGAAGTGAAGTTGTTAAGTATTTTGTGTGTGATATGGTGTTTTATTGCTATTGCAGTGCCGTCTGAAGGCGATTGTTGTGTATTCTTTTGATAGACTTTGTATCCAGAGACTTTCAAGGGGGTACTATTTTGCATACAGTGGCTGTTAATGAGAATGATGTCTGGGTCTATATGTCTGTATGTGTTGAAAAGTTCATGTCTGCGTGTTTTCCAATGTAAGATATTGTGTTGTATTATTTTAAGTGTTGTATTGAATGTAATGTTTATAGTGAGTTTTTACGTTGTTTCTCTATCCTTGGTGGTGGTGTTCTATCTATATTGGAGCCATATCTGATTTTTTTGAAGAGGGTATCATCTATTTTCTCCCAGCATTTTGTTACGACTATTTTTTCATCCATTATGAGCTGTATGATTTGGAAGTAGGTGTAGCTTTTGTTAGTGTAGATGAGTTTATATTTGCGTTTTTCCAGTGCTTCAATCAAGTCAGTCTTTGATATGGTTTGTTTGGGCCAGCCAGTGTATTCACTCGTGTATATGGTGATTCCAATATCTTTGGCAGATATTTTGGTGTCTGTGTCAGTGTCTGTGTCTGTTGTGTTATCATCAATGTTGATTGTTTCTTCGTCTTCCATGGCAGACGTGGCGCTGGTGATGTTCGTGTTTTTGTTGGTGGACAAAAAGTTTACAAAGTTTACAAAGTTTATTGAGAAAAGTTGGGTTACAAAAAGAGGGGGGGGGGGGCAGTGTACCGTGACTGATACACTGGAAGAAAAAGAGAGGAAATATAGAAATACAGTAGGAGTAGAAAGATGCCGGGCGGTCCGGCCTGCTGCTATAAAGTGGTGAAGGTCACAGGGCAGTATGTTTTGGGTCAAGGGGGTGGAAACCGGAGTTCCCGGGGGAAAACCACCCATACTGCTGTGAGACAGGGGGTGTTGGAGGGGTACAATGTTTTACATTCGATGTTGGCTTACTAATATAAATGAAAAACATACATATAGATTAGGATACAAAACAATATATCGGGAACCATGCAGCATGGATGCTTCTCAGGGTGGAAACCGGAGCTCCCGGGGGAAAACCACCCCTGCTGGCATGGTAAAAGGTCACAATTCATTGATTATATAACACATAAGATGTTAAACGTTAAGTTAAGAGTTCCATAATTGGTGAAGGGTGTTTTCGTGGGATGGCTGCCACTTTGGGGTCGGGAGGTAGGTTGTCTTCATTAGGTAGGTCACGGTAGGTAGGAGGTGTCCTTGGGTTCCGGTCCGGTGTGTTCCCCAGGGGTTGCGCCTCCGAAGCTCAATCCTGCTTCCGGAAGCTCTGCAGTCTTGCCCGGATGCCGTGTGTACCCCTTGCTGAGACGCCGGCCAGCGTCCCAACAACTCAGGGCGCAGGTTGAGGTGGAGAACACGTTGGGGGGAACGGTCCCGGGCCCGCCAGCGTTGTCGCCCGGTGGGTGACGCTCACGGTTCTGTCGGATCCCTCGGTTCATCCTCCATCGGGTGGTGGCTCGTCTGGTCACGAAGGGAGAAGGCAAAAGGGACAGGCACGTTCTCGGTCTATTGGTGTGAATGGGTCGGCAGACGCTGGAAGCTCTGTTGGGTAAACAGGAAGGGGCAGTAGTTGTTCATGGTGGATTGGAATGAAATAAATGGTTGATGCAGTTAGTGGAAGACAGGTAAAAGAGACTGGTAACTTTCACCTGTATCGGGGCTCAGGGGGGTTGTTTTCAAGTCTCAGCAGGCTCCTCGGAAACCATGCATGTTGACGCTGTGGAGCTTCCTCATGCATGGTCTTCAGCACCAGGTATTGGTCCCATTCCTCGTCCTCCATCCGTTGCCACACCTTGGCTGCCATGTCGTGGAGGCGGACGTTGAGGGCTGGGATGGACGCGGCCTCGTGAAGCGATTCCGAGCTGGTGAAGTCGTCCCATCTGGTGCCGAAGGCGAACCTCAGGGCGCTGTTCTGGACTTTCTGGAGTCTGCTTATAGCTGTTTTAGAGAGAACGTGTAGAGGGACAGGAGGATAAGTTAATATAGGCAGAACTAGGGCTTTTATTAGATGGAGTTTAAGACCAGTGGCCAAATCTCTGAAGCGATAGAGCTTCGTGAGAGCTGCTTTCGCTTTTGACACCCGCTGGGATACGTGGCCAGTGTATCCCCCCGTGGATACCGAGAGCCCCAGGAGGGAGCCCCTCATGCTGAGGCCGACGTCGTCTCCTTCAACAATCAGCGGGGCGGGGGTCCTGGTGGCAAGCGGGATAACAGAGAACTTGGCCAAGTTGGTCCTGATCTTCCATTCCTTCTCAAAGTTGTTGATGCGAGCGATCTCTCTGCTGGTACGGGCGTTCGTCATGCGGCTAGAGCGACCTGGGTGGAAGACTATCTGGGAGACGTCATCTGCATATAGTACATTAATACCAGCATCTGAAACAGGACAGTCACTGGTATAAATACTGTAGAGGGTAGGGGACAGCACACTGCCTTGCGGGACTCCAGTGGCAAGGGGAAAGGCTGGGCCGAGATGGCCTCCAACTCTTATCCTTGCCGTCCTGTCTTCGAGAAAATCACAGAGCAGGCGCTCCACCGGTGCAGGCAAGCCTAGGTGAAGGATTTTGTACTTCAGCCCAAGGTGCCATACACGGTCGAACGCCTTGCTCACGTCCCGCAATACCAGGTTACAGCGGAATCCGTTCGCCTGGTGCAGGGCCATGGTTTCGGTGGCCAGTGCAATTGCGTGTACGGTGCCTCTACCTCTCCGGAACCCGTACTGAGCAGGATGAAGATGGTTACCGGTCTCCAGATATGTGCGTAGCCGTGAGTTGATAACCCGTTCGAGTATTTTCCCGGGAACCTCGAGAAGGGAGATTGGCCGGTAGCTCTCCGGTCGTGTGGGAGGCTTGCCGGCCTTGGGTATCATCCGCATCTCGGCCTGTTTGAACCCGTCTGGGAAGTAGCCGGCGGAGAGTGCTGCATTGAGAATGGCCCGTAGTCTGGAAAGTGCAGAATCTGGAAGATATGAAATAATAGTTTTATTTATCTTACTTCCCCCTGGGCATGTCGGTCTGCCGCGTTTTATAGCGGCAGCCAGCTCGCAGGAGGAAATAAAACAGTCCATAGGAGAAGACCCGGTGAGACGGGCAGGGTCGGCGTTTTCGTATGGGTATGTTCTGTGCACTGCAGTAGCCATGTAATCCAACACCTGGTCGTTGTCGTCAAAGTCATTGTCATAGTCTTCGCTGTACACGCGGTCCCATATGTTAGTAAAAAGCCGTTCCTTGTCACTGTCGGTGTACAGCTTGTTGCCTGTGTGGTCTTTCAGGTATGTGTCAGGTCCCGTCGTGCGTCCCGAGAGACACTTAACCTCTCGAATTTCCTGGGTTCACGGTAGTTCGCAGCCAGGCTAGCCAACTTCCTGCCCCAGTGTTCTCTGGCCTCAGCCTGTCGTGAGTCATATAATGCGGCCTTGAGCTGGTTGTACCGCCTGAATTCGTCTCGAGTCCATCCTCTCAGTGCTGCCCTATCCCGCAGTGCCTGGAACTGTATTCTGAGCAGCTGCGTGGTTCGGGAAGGCCTTGGGGCCGACCTAAGTCTATACGTTGTCCGTGGTATATGTCGTTCAGCGGTGGTCTTAACTGTAGTCATCCAGTCCTCGAGTGCTGCGTCAATTTCCTCCAGGGAACCGTAGGTGACGTCAGGGAAATTAGGCATTTGAAGAGAGTCGTCGCTTTTAAAGGCGTCCCAGTCTGTCCTACTGAAAGAGAAGGATGGAGGGGTGGGAACCAGAATAGGGGAGGTGGAGATGTCCAGGATAACAGGTACATGGTCACTAGTCGTCAGTGGTCCCGGGAAAAGAGAGTAGTGGAAGAAATTGGCCCTGTTAGTCAGAACAATATCAGGTGAAGACGAAGTCTGAGGGTTGAAAAAAGTAGGGAAGTGAGGGCCAATGTGGAGGGCAGTTTGTCGTCGTAAATAGTCTACAATGTCTCTCCCTACCTGGTTGTTGGTGGGGTACCCCAGGTAGGTGTGTCGTGCATTCAAGTCTCCCACCAGGAAGGCTGGGGTCTGTCTGCGTAGG
>CM035190.1:3811821-3824964 GCA_020233015.1 Callinectes sapidus | reverse complement strand
CCCCCCTCCCCCCTCCCCCCTTCCCAAGGGCAGCCTCTTGGCCTGACCCGGGCTGCCTCAGGGCTGCCTCTTGGCCGGTCAGGGCTGCCTCTCCCTCCCCCCTCCCCCCTCCCCCCTTCCTCCTTCCTCCTTCCCAAGGGCAGCCTCATGGCCCGACCCGGGCTGCCTCAGGGATGCCTCTTGGCCGGTCCGGGCTGCCTATCCCTCCCCCCTCCCCCCTCCCCCCTTCCCAAGGGCTGCCTCTTGGCCTGACCCGGGCTACCTCACGGCTGCCTCTTGGCCGGTCAGGGCTGCCTCTCCCTCCCCCATAAAAAAAATTGCTAATGGCAATCACTTCCAGGAATAATGTGCATTGAGCCATGCATCCTCAGCAGCCTCTTCCCACAGGCACGGAAGGGAAGGGCTGCACCACACCTTGCTCCAGGCACTTCACCAGATGTGGTGCCATGCTGCGCTGGTCGTAGCGCACGGTGCATGGGTCCTGCCCCACTGCTATGCTGAAGGCAAAGGCCAGTGCAAACAGGCCGCAGCTGTACCCGTCATTTTGGTGCTGCACACGCCGCATCATGGCGCCTGGTGGCGGCATGTGCAATTCCTGCAGCTGTGCCACCAGTGCAGTGGTGCAAGTGGACAGGTTGTTGTACATAGAGTCATAGACCACCATCTGGCCGCTGCGCCTTGCACCGTAAGAGGACAGCAGCAGCCAGTGGGTACCCGTCAGAAGGTTATAGTCTGCCATGGAGTCCAGTCGTAGCGGTGCAGAGCGGTTCACCACCTGCAGGAAAAGAGACTTGTCGCCGGGCTGGAGGGGCGGCAAGGTGAAGGCGGCGCCGCAGGCGTACAGGCCGCGAGTTTCAGGGAACTGTCTTTGCAATATGTCTTGAGCCAGGTTTATGACATCATCGGAGAGCCAGCGCTGCCCTAAGATATCATTTCGGTCAGCATTGCTAAGGCGAGGCAAGGGCAGCGGCTGGAACAGCACAGTACTCCGGTGTGAGGTCTGTTCCTCGTCCATCAGGGAGGTGCACTCGCCATCCGTGTCATGGTCGCTGGATGACCCGGTGTCGTCAGTGTTGCACGTATCGGTGTGCAATGTCTGATTGCCATCACTGCTGGTAACATCCTCGGTTAAGCTCTCAGGCTCGAAAGTGAAAGGCTTAGACCAGTCAGTGGTGTCAGTCACAGGCCCGTACGTGTCCTTCATCAGCTGCTTGAGCCTGAAGGGCGTTGGCTCCCGTGCGGGTGGGAACATTGTCTCTCCAGGTGAGATGTCCCGGGAGAGAAACTTGAAGGATAACGGGAGTAGTGGTGGAGGCAGGGGTGTAGGGTTTGGGCTAATCTGCTCCATTTCTATGAAGGCTTTCTGTATTTTGCCTCCCTCCTGAAGCTCGAAGGGGATCTGTGTTACGCCTTCGGCTGTGCGGGAGAGGAGTTCCCCCAGGTTGATCTCGGCCTGGGTCTTGAGGTTTCTTCCTTTGTAGAGGCGCATCACCAACTTTCTGGTGTGGCCCTTAACACGCAGCATGGGTCCTCTTCCTCGAGAGAACCTTTGCTGCAGCTCACACATCCCTGCCTCACGCTGCTGCTGGGCATGCTTGGGCACCGGGTCCAAAACCAGGCGCAGGTGCACCTTCGGCGTCTGCCACCAGCCTTTGTACCCCACCGTTAGCATGGTGGGGCTGCTCGTGTCCTCGCGCTTCACAATCACTACGCGGCTGATTTGTAGGACAGAATGCATTTTTGTTTTGGTGGATTTGTAAAAAACCTTCAGTCTGACGGAACAGCGCGTCATGCAAACAATGGGTTCATGTCGTTACAAATTTGCGACGAAAAGTGGCGTCAGAAGATGGACAAAATATAATTGTGTTGCTTGCTTTTACAGTGCATCCGTTTACAATATATTGCTTTTTCGTTGTTTTCGGAGTTGGACGAAGTAAAAAACAAAAATACATGTAAGTAGAAAAGTATGAAGAGAATTCAAATGCTGGACATAAATAAAAGAACTGTGAGAGCAAACTGTATTCTTCAAAGAGTCTTCATACAAAACTAAAAAAAGAAACAGAAAAGTCAGGAGTGAGGCGGCTACTCTGCTATGAGCCATGCCTACAGTAAAGCTGCTCATAGAAAATGCTGTACAATGTATCCCGAGTAAAGCAGTTCCTTGATTAACTTGTCAGTATAGGATATTCCGGTGTGGCGCCATCACATTTACGTTTTGTCATTTTCTTATTTGACGGGTAAATCCTAAAAACAATTAATGTTGTACGAATATCAATTGAAAATACACACACACACACACACACACACACACACACACACACACACACACACACACACACACACACACACACACACACACACACACACACACACACACACACACACACACACACACACACACACACACACACACACACACACGTGTATTGTTTTCCTTTCTTTTAATATTTTCCTCTTCCTTTTCTTTTCATTTAGATTTTTATTGATACATCTATTACATCTTTCCAGGGCATTTTTACAGGTTAAAGGTGGTATTGTTAGTATCACCTATTTTAAAACCTAACCCTACAAGCAGTACATCTACTGAAAAACTAACTTGAGTAAAAAGAAAAAAAATAATAATTAAGATAATTTAAATTTGATATTAAAATTAGTTGGCTTATGTTAAACATCAATATTATAGGCTGATTAACCCTTTACTCGAGCGTAACTCGCTGGCACAGTGGAGTCCAGGAAGGTCTCGGACACGAACACTACGTATGTCGGCTTTCTTCACATGGATGATGAACCTGTGCGTGAGCTCAGCCACGTACGTGTGAAATCCCCGCACATTAGCCGACACAATACGTAGCTCCCTCTCAGTACGCCCATGTCATCTCCTGCTGCCGTTGGGAGCCGTCACTGATCCCATGAGGCGTAAGCAGCGGCAGGAAGCATTCCCCCTGGGGGTGAGGGGGGTGGCAAGTGTTGGGTCTTGGCTCCCCCTTGTGGGTGGGTTGGGCGTGCGGAGGGAGCCGCCAGGTAGCACAACGGAGGATAGCCAATGTCTCTTGACTACCTGTCCTGACCGCCTCAATCAGGTCCTGGTGCCTTTTGTCCGCAAGCCGCTCCCTATAGGTCTCTGCTGTATGGTAACGACCTTGGCAGTAGTCACAAGTAAGACGACTTGGGCAACTCTCTGCAGAATGGCCCTGTTTGTGACGCCTGAAGCACTTTGTCTGTCGTGGTCTTTCGCTGACCTCTCTCCTATCGCCCATCGCTCGTTTATTGTATTCTGTTCTATTTTAACCTTTTAAAGCTTGATCTAGAAAAAGAAAAATGACAAGAAAACAATGTTAAGTAGCAATAAACAGTCCCTTTATGAAATATACCCACCTATTTCCACCCATCCATACATTTGTCTTATCTTGTATGCCTCGCTAATGACTCAGCAGTGAAAGGAATTCGTGTCGGCAATAACGACCCGCCGTCACCCTCACCTCTGCTGTCACATTAGTCCCATTGCCCCATCAAGGTCACCGGCGGCAAATTACAATCGGTTGATAGTTGAGAATTTTCCGGCACTTTGGTATGAGGTGTCATGTTTGTGAATTATGGTACTGTGGGGGATCATCCTTCATTAACTCTTTTCCCTACCTTGCAGAGAGTCACGCTTTGTGGTACTGTGGCTCTGTGGTACTACTTGGTTTGTGGTCCTCAGTCTTTTTTTTTTAATTTATGTAAGTCTGGAAAGCTGACCAAGGGCAACAAAAAAATAATGAAAATAAAAAGCCTACTGATTTGCCAGTCCCCTTAAAGGTCAAAAGAATCGGTCGAAAGTCAGGGACAAATGCCTTAAAAGTTTTGGAAGTCTGATCGTGATTCTCGGCAGCTTCTTGGTAGGAGTGATGGCGTTTCTCGTAATTGTGTATAGCAAAGAATTGTTTGGTTGTTGTGTTCCATAAAACTCAGACTTTTATTCCTGTACACGGCTGCCACATGTGCTGATACTGCTCTCCCGTCGCCATTCATGGCGGAACACGGCATTATTCTTTATTTTTAGCTCCAGGGATCTCGTAAGAAGAATTAACGATAAATCAAGAACAAACTTCCTTGGCATTCGCTCATTAATGGAGTTTATAATATACGACTGTCTTCTCCATAGTCATATAGTATTTTGCCCTAACTTGTCGGCAAGCATTCTGTATATTTGTGATTTTCTTTTCCTTACCTTGAGGAATTTCGTTTAACAGATACAAGAACAGCAGCGGCACATTTTAGCAGGTTTGGAACAAAGATATGTGCAATAATGTCAAGTGTGCTTTAACTATTGAGAAACTCACCAGCAGGAATGTGAGTGTATGCATTGTTTGACTTTTTACGAGTGTGGTGAGGCAGCGAGCTAAACCTGCCACATCAGCACGGTGAGAGGACATGACTGTGGTATACATGAAATTACCTAAGACACTTCATCATGCTATATTATTATCCAAACGTAATGGTTCAATTATCTTGTTCTTTCAGTTTTATTATGGACTAGTACTTTTTATTATTGTTTATTATTGTTCTTCATGTTCATATCTTTTATTAGAGAAAGAGAGAGAGAGAGAGAGAGAGAGAGAGAGAGAGAGAGAGAGAGAGAGAGAGAGAGAGAGAGAGAGAGAGAGAGAGAGTAATGGTACTCATAAACTATCCTGCTTTTCACCTGTCAGTTTAGCCATATAACATACATAACATTTCTAGAGTTGTCACGGTTATGTTCAAGGATAATGATCACTCTCCTTACTTATGCCTCAGTTTATATAATCTTTATACGCTAGCGAGGAGGTGAAGTAAGGCGGTGATGTTCTCCTTGTGACGGGACTTTTATTGTGGCAGATTGTGTTTGGCCTCCTCTTCTCTTCGCCTTTCTCTCGCCCTCTTCACCTCATGACCCCAACGGTGCCCGCCTCCCTCCCTCCTTCCCTCCTGCTACATCTGTGGCTTATAATTTACATGAGTAATTTTTTATATTACCATTCAGTTGGACGATGAATTGTTGAAAGATTATATTATGTGACTTCCCTTACCTGTCCTGACGCCGCCCCATGTGATTGATGACTCGTGAACACCTGGCGAACACTATTATTGTTTATTATTATTATTATTATTATTATTATTATTATTATTATTATTATTATTATTATTATTATTATTATTATTGTTATTGTCATTATTATTATTATTATTATTATTATTATTATTATTATTATTATTATTTTTACTATTGTTGTTGTTGTTGTTGTTGTTGTTGTTGTTGTTGTTGTGATTCTTTTATTTATTTATTTGTTTTACATTATCATTGTTGTTATTGTTATTATATATCCGTGGTGGTGATGGTATAAACTAAAAGAAATGTTGCGACCTGCATTTTTGGGATGAAGTTTTATGTACAGTTTTTCCTTTTCACATCATTTCGCTGATATTTTTTTTTTATGATGTTTGCCTAATTTAGCATCTTATCATTTTCCTCCTTTGTCGCTTGCATTTAAATTTTCTCTCTTTCCAACCATGAATTCTTGTACGAGAATCTTGATTACTCCCTAACAAAACCACAATATTGCTTTGTATCTACTTACGTCTTCCCTCGTCTCCAAAGCCTAAAGAACTTGATATTTATTCTGTACTGGGCACCATTTTATTCCACTTCCCTTCAACTCTTATAGCTTAACACTCTCTCTGGTCTTTGTAGCATCTTCCCTCAATTAGTAAATACTCCTAGGCATCCTTTCCATTTCCATACATTGTACTGCTTGGAAATAGAAAAAAAGTTATTCTTTTTTTATCGCAATCTTCCTTATATATGGTTATAAAGATTTCATGTATTGTTTTGATGTGAGTTATTGTGTCTTAATTCGTCGTAATTCCGAGGGGAGATTGAGCATCCACTCGGGGTAACGATCCACAAATGGGTGGGTTTTCAGATAGGAGGTCCCCATTAGGTGGTCTCCTTTAGTCCACAAATTCCTGTAAAAAGCAAATATTATGTAAAAAAACAATATCATTTAAATCGTTGCTCTTTATTCGTCACTTTCACTTCCTCGTACATGGAAACCATCGTGATCGGACTGAACAGGACAAGCCGCCACGCGAACCCTCACCTTAACCACTAAATCCAATGGAATGATCAACGTAACGCCTTTGGAATGCCTTGTGTCTTAGGCTACAGAAACATAGACTTATGATGGTAACGCAACATCCGCCACACACTCACACTGACACTAGACTAACACACTCATGAAATTTCCAGGTGGAGTGTGCAGGTGTGACGGACAGGTATAGCAGCCCATTAGTGACAGGCCTCTTATTAGTTCCGTCATTTAGTCCCAGGTGATGCCTCGTCGGCGCTGCTCCTCGGCGATGCGGATCTGCTCGATGGCGTGGGCGGGGAGAGGGTGGGGCGTAGGGATCAGCGGGGACTCAGCGCGGTAGCCGTTCTCGTCAGCCACGTAATTCACCTCAGCGAACCCACCGTCAGGAAGAGGGTAGCTGTGGAGAGAGAGGAATGAGGCGTTACAAACCAAGACAACGAGGATTAGAATTACGATTAGATCTTATTAGTGAATCAGACAAGAAAGGATTTTTAATGTAAGAGAAGGAAACTGGCCAAGGGCAATAAAAACAATGAAAATAAAAAAAGCCCACTAATTTGCCAGTCTCCTTAAAGGTAAAAAAACATAGCCACAAGACAGCGGTAAATGTCTTGATTGTAATATACTAAAAATATAGTGCACGATTTTAATCTTCGGCGTTTTTGGACTGGAAAGGCAAGACTGAGGTGTTCGGGAGCAGAATAAAGATTAGAATTACATTTCCCTTCTATAAGTCACATTGAGGAGCATGATCATTTTGTATTAAACCCTTCAATACTGTGACGCATTTTTCATATTAGTTTTCCTTATCATTTGTCGATTTTATGCTTTAAAAACTCGTTTAGGGATTGATACGTTGAAGACTGGCCAGTAATCTTCTCACCTCCATAGACCCTCCCTAATGTCAATAAAATTATCTAATCACACCCAGAACTCGTGGTAAAAATGTGTCCCAGTACTGAAGGGGTTAAAACATGGTACAAGCTTTTGATATAAGTGGAAGCTGATTGAAGGAGACCAGTTGTACATTTCCAGCGCGGCAGCAATCCTGTTATGCGGCTCCGGCGGGGGAGAGGACATATTGTTTAGGAGGAGAGGTTATTAAGTAAAGAGTATGTATTATTTGACTCCTTGCAGGAATATGGCGTTATGAGTAGAGAAAGGAGTTACATGAGTTTGAATCTCGCTGCCTAACCTTATACTACAAAGAGAGACATCTTTTAAATTTAATTCATGAGGACAAGTGGTTATATTACACTGCACCCTTAGTAACTCTTTCATTGGTATTTGGCATATCTTTCCTTCATCACTGATCTCATTGAGACTTTACAAATTTTCCTTTACAGCCACTACTATCCACTGCACTAACTAGCTAACTGCTTTTCTTTCTGGTAGACCCTTCTAAAGGATTCATACACATTATCCTCTACAGCCACCACTAACCATTGCACTAAATAAAACTTACAATTTTTTCTGTTCTTTTCCGTGTGGTAGGCAGTTATAAAGGACTCATTCATCGTTTTTAGTGGCATAAATAGTTGCATATCACAGAGAATGGGTTGAAACATCACTTCCTGCATGTGCGGTACCAGTAAACACTTTCTAACTCCTGTATACAACCTATATAACTTTTTTATAAATAGCAAGGCCAGGTAGCTGTATTGTACATCTTCTCTCACGGCACAACCTACTGCCTTGAAACTACTTAAACATTTTCTAACTCCTATATACGACCTATATAACCCCCCCCCCCCTTTCCTCTTTTTTCATGTAACAAGGCCAGATAGCTACGTTATTTTACACATACCTTATTAAAACATTATTTCCTCTGACGCTACCATTTGCTACCTTGAAACGACTTAAATACTTTTTAACTCTTTATACAAGCTATATAACCCCTTTTTAGTATATAATAAGAATAGATAGCTGCATTACTTTATACACACCCTTATTTTACTCTTTCACTGCGATTCGAGACAATTATTAACAGGAAATCTTTACTAGCATCTGCGAAAGAGAGGAATGCATGAAAAAGAGTATATTTTCCAATTTCTACCGAATTTAAAGACTTGAGGTAAGTATGGAACAAGTAAATATGTCGTAAAGTGATCAGCTATTAAAGGAAATGGCAGTGAAGGGGTTAAAACATATCACTTCCTCTAACCCCGCCACCTGCTACCTTGAAACAACTTAATGTACATCTGTGGCTTCTGTATAGGCGCTGCGAGGAGTATTAGGGAGGCAGGAGGGGGCAGTGAGGGAGGGAGGAGTAGAAAGATTAATAGGCTATGTGGCGATGCAGTCCATTGTTTGCGGCACAAGAAAAGGTGCTCCGTCAGGCCAGGAAGGACGCGAGTGACAGGTGAGGGGAGGAAATGTGACTTGAAGGCGGTAAAAAACAACAAAGAAAAGAACAGAGAATCCATTGACAGTGAGGATGATGAATTGGACTTAAAGAGAGAGAGAGAGAGAGAGAGAGAGAGAGAGAGAGAGAGAGAGAGAGAGAGAGAGAGAGAGAGAGAGAGAGAGAGAGGAAAACAGACTGTGAGAAAGAAAAAAAAATATGAAAAAAGGAAATATAGGATAGAAAAAAGGAAAAAAAATCAGAAAAGTTAGATGTCCGAGAAACAATCAGGACGATAGATATATGGAAAAAGAAAAAATGGGTGAAATAACACTCAAGGGCACACGACTAAACACAAACTCGTCTTTTCTCCTTCTTAAAACCTTAAACTCTTGAAAAAATGATAAATGAGTGAAAAGATAAGAAAATTAAATCAAATGAATAAACTAAAATCGACATAAAATACCAAACATAAAGTGGTAAGGAAATAAAGAAGAAGCAAAGAACAAAATAAACGAAGGGATCAACAAAAAAAGAATAACCCATGAAAGATGGAAGAAAGAAAGATAAAAAAAATAATAAACATAAAACACAAAGAAGAATCAAAACTGACAAGAAAACCATTAGATACACCCCCCAAAAATTAACACATAAAAGACAAAAGATAGAAAAATAAAAAATAAAAATCTATCAAACCAAAATAAGAATTAAAACTGACAAAAAAACAAAAAGAAAAACACTACAAAATAAATAAATAAATAAAGAAAGAAAGAAAAAAGAAAAAAACACTAGATGCACCAAAAACTCACCTGTAGGAACCCCTGATGTTGCTCTGGCCGCGGGATCCTGGAGTGCCAAGGGCGTTCACTCTGATGCCGTTCTCGGTCTCGAACTCGTAGCGGAAGTTGCCATCGCCGTAGTTCTCCCTCTCGTCTCTCAGGATAGCGATGGGGCGGTAGTCGAACCTGGGCGCCGGGGTGGGGAGGGGAGCGAAGGTCTGGAAGCGGCGGGTGGTGAAGCGGGTAGGGAAGCGGCTGAACTGCGGGGAGGCCAGGGCAGCGGCGGCCAGGCACACGAGGAGTACCTGAAGGAGAGATACGCGTTGTGTGTATGTTTGTGTGTTTTTTTTATGAAGAGGGAGTGAGCTGTCCAAGAGAGAGAAAAACAAAAACAAAACAAAACATAACAATGAGAATAAAAAGACCACTACTTTGCCAGTCCTCTTAATGTTAAATAGAGTTAGCCTATAGACAGGGACAAATGTATTGAAACTTCCCTCTTAAATAAAGTTAAGTTATAGAAAACTGGAATCATAGAAGCAGGTGTGGAGTTCCAGAGTTTCTTAGAGAAGGGAATGAATGATTGAGAGTACTGGTTAATTCTTGCATCAGAGAGTTGGACAGAATACGGTGTGTTTTTTTTGTGTCGTAGTTTTATGCGTGTATTTGAAATTTTTACTCTTGTATTCTTCGTTTTGTGGCATTTTGTGTTTCTTTTAGTTTATTTGTTATAGTTTTGTTTATGTTCTTATGGTTGCATTTATATTTTTTGTCTTGTAGTTTTATGTGTCTAAATTTTTCTTCGTGTATTCTTTGTTTTATGGTGTGTTTTTGTATTTAGTTTTGTTTATTTATCTATTCATTCATTCATATATTTGTTATAGTTTTGTTTATGTTCTTATTGTTAGTTTGGTCTCAGCTATTACCCTTATGCAAAACGTTATTTTTTATTTATTTATTTTTCTTCTTAAAATGGACAAAAATGATATTGTAACTTTTGTATTACTGGTGCTTTTTTTTTATACTTATTTTGAATCACCTCTGAGCTGTACCTCTTCTACTTTCAATCAGTTTATAGTTGAAGCTACACGGATTTGTAACAACGATTTTTTTTTTTATAGTTACGGTGATAGATAAACAAGATATCTACGTTATCAGAAGAAAGCAAGCAGTCGTGAAAATCTGTCTCATCATCCCTGTTTCTTTTGAGAATAGTAGTGGTGAGAGAGCTGGGCGTTTCTCAATACTGACCATCATGTTTGAAATATCTTGATGCTTCTAATAATTTAGTACCACTGATAAAAGTAATTTCCCCAGCGATTAAGGATTGATTAATTGATTGGCTGGTTGAGAGAGAGAGAGAGAGAGAGAGAGAGAGAGAGAGAGAGAGAGATAGAGAGAGAGGTTTGCATTGTAATTTCGTTTCTTCACTTACAGGAAGTTGCGATTTCTTCATGGAAGAGTTTGTGTTTTGGAGGAAAATGCAGGAAACAATAAGAATAAAACGTGATAGAGTGTGTTGCGCTCTGTTTTGTTACGTCTTTCCCGTATTATTATTATTATTATTATTATTATTATTATTATTATTATTATTATTATTATTATTATTGTTATTATTACTGCCGGTGATGTTATCGTCTTTGAAGGAGATAATTTTCTTCGACCATTCTGCACGTGCAAATATCATCACATATCACTTCAACAACAAAATGCAAGTATATCACAATCACTACAACATTATTCACTGTACACCCACCCACCCACACACCCACCCACCCACACAACACAACACAACACATTATACCACAGCACACCACAACAACACCCAAAGCAGTACTCACAGTCTTCATGTTGTCAGCTGAGAGGATGGCTGCGGACGGTGGGTGAGGATAGCGTCTGGAGGTATATATACAAGCCTTCCGAGGTCAGGTGGTGTTGCTCTCCTCCAGATTCTGCGTGTGGGAAGGGCGTGGGGGGCAGGTCGGGTCGGGGCGGATGCTGGCAGGACCGTCTGAGCGTGACCAGGTAACTGTGTCCCCCGCCTCACCTGGGGAAAGGATGGGAGGGATGGGAGGGATGCGCTTTCATCTTTCTTCATCGTCTTGTGCGGGGCGTCCAGGGTGCAAAGGTGTAAAGGTGCAGAGGTGCCGTGTTGCCTGGACAAGATGCGGTATTCTAAATGTCAGGTCGTGATGGTGTTGATGATAAGGGTCGTGGGTCTTAATTCCCTTACTACTGTCCAGTTTTTAATCTCTTTTTCTCTCTCTCTCTCTCTCTCTCTCTCTCTCTTTTTTTTTTTTTTTTAGTGTACCTTTATTATTATTATTATTATTATTATTATTATTATTATTATTATTATTATTATTATTATTATTATTATTATGTTTTTTTTTTAGGAATATTCAATTTTGTGTCTTTAATTGGCTTCGTATCATGATTGTAGGATCGTGTGCATTTGTATTTCGTATCTGTGTTTTAATTTTATGTAGTTATTTACCTCACTATGGTAAAGTACTATGTCTTATACGCAACAGACTCTTCTATTCAATATAACCTCACTTTTTTAGAGTTTTCAGCGTTTAGGTTTTGATCCGACTGATACGAAGCTGTCCAGTTTTCTTCATCGTCTTTAACCCTTTCACTGCTATTTGCTCCATCTTTCCTTAATAGGCTACTTGATCACTATAAGACTTTACTTGTTCCGTAGTTACCTAAAATCTTTAAATTAGTTTGAAATGGCGAAACATTTTTTTCTTTTTTCATGCCTTCCTTTCTCGCTGATGGTAACATAGGTCTCATGCATCGCTATTGATCTTGTTAATTGTCTCGTATCGCAGTGAAAGAGTAAAAGTGCGCCTACAATATTTATTCTCTGCGTTTATCAATTATCTAATTAAAACACGTCTAGAGAAAATGCAAATGATTGGGCCTTCTCAATATATCTTCCATCTATTTTTTCTTATTCTCATCCGAGTATCAGGAAGATTTGCAGCATTTAATCCCCTTGTAAATATACCTTCGATACTTTCCCAGCCGTAGGAATTCACATTGTGCAGTCAAAACACGTTGGGGGATAATGATAGGGAGTGGATGCGTGTTTATACATGTTTGTCAGAGTGTGTAAGTGAGTAAGACGGTAGGCGGGTGGGGTGGCCATGCTGCGTAGCGAGAGACAATCCAGTTCTGTGAGGGATGGATTATAGCGAAAAATCTTGCCGGCCTTGGGTTTTCCTGATAAATTAATGAAGCGAGGGAGAGGCAGTCATGCTTTTCTCTTTTCCTTCATGCCCGCAACAAGCGTCAGGCAAGGATATCCGCGGGTTAGTCTTTCTCTCTACCTCACGCGACCCTTCCCTCCTTTCCTCATCCACCCTCCCGTACCCCATGCACCACCCCCATCCACTGCCACATCCACTGCCCTCTCCACCATCCCCGCCCCGTAACTCCTCCCACACGACACCTCCCAAAAAACTGGTCTATTCCATGTTCATCTCTAAACATCATCACCCAAGCTGCCTCTCGACTCCTTCATGTCCTCTCCCTTCTTCCTAAGCCACTCTCACTTTTGCTTTCATTTCTATCCTCTCGTCTTTCCTCCTACATGTGGAGCTGTACTGCACTATTGTTTTGTTGTCATTAAATCAGTTAGTCATTTAGTTTTATGTAAGAAGGGTCAGGCCAAGGGCAAAATAGTGTTGTAAGAAAGGGCCCACTGAAGTTCCGGTCCTTACTCAGTTAACCTCTGTGTGTGGTATGTAATGAATCTTCTCAATTCTGGAACTCTCTACCTGTTTCTTTATTTACAATTTCCTATGACTTGAATTTATTTAAGAGGAGGTTTCAAAACATTTATTCCTGGCTTTTCATAATTTTTTTTTACCTTTTAGGGGACTGGCAAATTAGTGGGCTT
>CM035190.1:3776045-3786691 GCA_020233015.1 Callinectes sapidus | reverse complement strand
GAGAGAGAGAGAGAGAGAGAGAGAGAGAGATTCTTCTATTGGTAAATTGTAATTTTTTTTTTCAATGAACCCGTCACTCCCGCGAAAGAAATTCATTCACTTCATTTATGCATTTATTTATTTATTCACTTTTCTTTACTTATTATTTATTTTCTTTGCTTCTGTTTTTGTCGAGTTTCCCTTCAATATCTATGGTTTTCTTTCTTTTATACCTCGAAATATTTTCCTTTTGCAAGTTGTTCTCTACTGTAACTATTGCAATGTTTGTGTTGTTTGTGTTCTTTGTTTCCTATTTTGTTTACCTGTCCTCTGCGTTTTCTTTGTATCTGTTATTGCGAGTTACCCCTTTACTTTCGTTGATTTTCTTTCTTTGCACCTATGAATAATTTCTTACGGCATATTATATTCTTTTCACTCTTACTATTGCATAGATTCCCTTAAAATCTCATCGTTTTCTTTCTTTCTCTTTTCTTTTCCGTTTCCTTATTCGTTTTCTGTCTCTATTATGGCGAGTTTCCCTTCCATTTCCTTCATTTTCTTCCTTCGAGTCAGTCTGTTCGGATCCACCAAGGAAAGTTATTTTAATGCATTCTGAAACCTTTTGCTCTCTCACCACGACTATCTTCAAAGACCACTGGGATGATAAGCTGTGTTGTCAAGAGTGCTTCTCTTATTAACCCCTTCAGTATTGAGACTCGTTTTTACTCTGAGTTTTTGGTATAATTAGACGGTTTTATTGTCATTAGCAAGGGTGTATGGAGCTCAGAAAATGAATTCTAATCCTCCACTAAAGTTTTTGAAGCTGTATAAAATCACCCATTGGTAAGCAGAATGAATATGAAAACGTGTCCTGGTACTGAAGGGGTCAATAATGTAGAAGATTTATTAATCTGTCACTGAAACTGTAAAAACTCCAGCATAATTAAAACTCGTGTTCGTTCAAGTAGAGTCTTGTGAATGAAGTCGAGTAGGAATAAACTCTTATGATTAATTGCTAAAAGAAGAAAAGAGAGGCACTTGTTGCTACTAGATATCCAAGACACTTAGAATGGTAAATCAAAATAATGTTAACGAAAGTAGAGTAAAAAAAAAAAAAAAAAAAGAAATGTGAACAGTGACAAAATATAAAAGGAAATGGGATTAATTGGCGATAAATTGAACATTAGATATGAATAAGGCTGTAATGTGAATGTGTTGATCTTAATTAAGGAGGATGAGGGTTATAGTCTGTTAAGTCTCTCCTTACTATTTGGAACACCATTTCTTAATCACTCTGGAATATCTCTCCTTGTTCCACCTCCAAACATAGTATTAGATAGATTTTTTATATCTTGATGTACGAGAGGGACCGGTCAAGGGGAACAAAGATAGCCATGAATAAAGGTCCACTGCACTGATAAATATATTCTTTTTAATGTTCTTTCTCATGTACGTTTATAATGACTCAATAACTTCTAAAATCAATATTTGCTTCTGTATTTTCTTCTTGCTTTGACTTGAACTTATCAAACAGGGAGGTTTCTAGACATTTATCCCGTTCTTTTAATTAAATATTTCGGACCTGCTTGGAGACTGGCATCTAAGTAGGCCTTTTTGTTTAATGGCTTATTTTTCTTTGCCTTGGCTAGATTTACCCTTTTAGATAAAAAAGCAATAACAACAACTGCGATTCTCAGTAATTCTGGGCCTCAATTTCACCTCCATGCCTCCCCCGTCTCCCCCGTCTCCCCCACCTCCCTGTCTGCCTCCCGCGCCTCCTACCGCCCAGTCAAGTATTTCCTTCGTTGCCGCACGGGAAGGCCGCTCTGACCCACCTTATAACCTTGCCTCGAGCCGCCTCCTCCTTCCCTCCACACGACCTTCCCTCCCCAACAGTGAAGATGAGTCCACCTCGCCTCGCCTCGCCTCGCCTCGCCTCGACTCGCCTCCATTATAAGATTTTTTTTCTCAGTGATTTAAGTAGATTGATTTACTGGTTGATATGGTAACTTTTATTGATTTTTGAGGAGTGGTAGTGGTGGTGGGTGTGTTGTTAAGGCAATTGCTAATTCTGAAGGTTAATCTTTTCTGTGCAAGGATCTGATTTTTTTTTCATGAGGTATAAATTTTTTGCAGTCTCAGGCGTGAGGGCGACTTGTCATTTAGAATCAGTGAGGTGAAGGAAAATTAAATAAATAATCACGAAATGTTTACACGTTTTACCTGATGAGTCTATTTTTATTTATTTATTATTTTTTTGTCTATTTACGCCTGCAGTGAGGGTTAGTTCCGCCACCGACCCGGATACTCAATTTGGCGATACCTTCACACTTAGAACTCTTTGTTTATTTAATTATCAGTTTATCAATTATTCATTTCTCTTTTTATTTTGTAGCTTTTGACGAGTGAACATTGTTTCTTTCTCTTCTTAACTACAAACAAGCAGACCATAACATGGCATTCAGGAACTCCTTACCTGCTTCTGTGTTTCCAACTTCCTATGAATTGATTTTATACATATAAGAGGAAAGTTTCAAGATATTTATTTTTACCCTTTGGCTAACTCTTACGGACCTGCAAGGGGGCTGGCAAATCAGTGTTTTTTTTATCTATTATCTTATGCTTCCCTTGGCCAACATCCCCTTCTTACATAAAAAAAAAAAAAAAACCACAGAATCAATTTTGCGGAAATACGTATAGAATTACAATTTATACCAATTTAAACCATTTTACTTTACACTGGCATACTCTCGCCTACTCTTACACACTTCCCCCCTTCTCCTCCTCCTCCTCCTCCTCCTCCTCCTCCTCCTCCCCTCCTTCTAGATAATCAAATGAAAATGCACAATTGATCACGAAACCTTTAGACGTGAGACGACTAGATTTTTTGTCTGCCTGGTGAGTCCCTGTTCCCGAGTCCCTACGAGTACCTGGTTACCATCCCCACCACGACCCTTCCCTGCCCGCAGAACTCTTGCCAACTGGACCCAAGGCGGCCAGCGGGGTGCAGACGCGGCTTCCCCTTGCCCGAGGGTCTGGTGGCAAGGGGCTCTGGCGGCTGTTTCTTAGTTACCGCATAAGTGTTTGTGGGCCAACCTGCCATGTGTTATTCTGGGAAATCCCACCATCTCGCCTTGTCATCTCGCAAGATAATGTATAATGGTGCATTTTCATATACATTGTGGTTACTATTGGGTGGTTTTACAGAGCCTCAGAAACTTATGTAGAGATTAAAACAGTGAAGACTCTAATCTAATGACTTCCATAGATTCTTCCTAGTATCAACAGAATCGTCTATTCGTACCTAAAATTCCAGGTAAAAATGCGTCCCTAGTACTGTGGGGGTTAAGGCTCATATTCTGGAAAAAAAAAAGTTTGTATCACTTCCCTTTTATCTTCAAAAGGCTCTAGTTAAAGTTACATGATGGTTTTAAGTGTGTTTTGGGGTGGAGAATGGATGATTAACAGTAGGGAAAACACTCTTGAGAACCCGTCTAGTCATCTCTACAGCCTTTGAAAATACTCGTGATGAGAGAGCAAAGCGTCTACGCGTTCGTGTCACCGCTGCGTTGGAATTACGACACAAGCCATTCTGAAATGCTCAACACGTGTGGAGGCGCAGCGGGAGTGGCGAGGGAGTCTCAGCGAGTAGCCATTGTAACACCCAAGGCTCCTGCAGGTGTACGGGTCCCACCAGTTAGTTTTATTGACCAAAATGTGCATGTTTTTCACAGTACAGTGGAAGTTACAAAATTCCCATAGGTGCAAAATAAAGAAGTATACACTTTTACAAATATAAATCAAAATATTGTCTCCTGAGTATTTTTTAAGACTAGACGATGCACGGTAACACACCTGGTCGCAACGCTCTCCGCGGCTCACCTTCACGCTTCTTATTACCGCCATGACTTCCTGGATCATCTTCTGTCCTCTCCCGACTGCACCAACACAGCATTCTAATTCTAAGTCAGGGACTGCTTCTCTCTTCATCTCCTTCCTCCCGCCTGCTCCTCTCCACGTGTTTTGGTCTTACTAGTAATGAGAGGGTGTTACTAGACAGTGTTTTTTTGTACTTAATTCTCTCTCGCTGTCTCTCTCTCTGTCTCTCTCTCTCTCTCTCTCTCTCTCTCTCTCTCTCTCTCTCTCTCTCTCTCTCTCTCTCTCTCTCTCTCTCTCTCTCTCTCTCTCTCTCAACTAAAAGATGATGCGAACTCTTAGATGGGTACGAATTAATTATTAACTCCCAGCGAGGTTTCGTAAAAGATAAATCGTGACTGATAGATTATTTTCTTTCAGTGAGTGGGTGTGTATGGCGGGAAGAACCGTATCACATTTAACGTCTGTTTGAGGTACTTAAGATCATTATGTTTATAGAATGCAGTTTTGACATTTTTGTTACTGGTATCACCTTTTTAGTCTATTCTCTTTTTGGATAATTTTTGAAATTGTTAACATCCTTTTTCATTCAATTAGATTCTGTCTCACGTCTGTTTTATTTATAAGGTTAGGCAATCTGAGTTCCTTTACTGCGTTTTAATCAACATATTTCTTAGCGGTATCTGTTTCATCACTGTATTCTGAACAACTTCTGTTCCTGTTATTAGAAGTGGGAGGAGCTGCATTGTGCATATCAAGTCACCGCTTCAGCATTCCCTTCTGTGAAAATGTGCATCTCATCACCGCTTGCTCATCCGTGGTGGAGTAATTATATTAAAACTCTTTCCGGGTTTTCTTGGGCAATATATAATGGTTTCTGCCTGTCCTTCCATTTCTTTGAAGACATAGTCGTCCTCTATTCCACACAAAAATAATAAATAGAGAAATAAATAAAGTAAGTTAGTGAGCTGAAAAAATGAAAAGAATAGATGTATAAACAATGAAAACGAAAATGAATATAAATGGAATAGATAATATAAAAGAATAAATGAATATCTAAATAACAAATATGCACCAAAAAAAAAAAAAAAACATAAAACGAATGAAAGAAACCGGAAAAAAAGCTAAAGACAAATAAAGAGAACTTAAAAGAAACCATTAACTCCACAGGATCTCCCACACATACCTGATAACAAAGGCAACACCCGCACCACCACGCCATCACAGACACTCTTACTATACTGGGAGACACTGACACTCCTCAACTTCACTCCCCTAGTTTTTTTCCTTTTTTCCTTTTCCTTTTCCTCTTTTCTTTTTTTTTTTTGGGGGGGGGAGGGGGAATGGCGTTGTGGTTGGACTTTTTTTTTTTCTATTATTTTTCGTATTGTTCGATTTTTCTGACTTGTAGTAAATGAATAGAAAGATAAGTGGTTAAAGTAAGGGCGTAGCAAACTGCCTCAGATACTCCATTATTATGCAGAAGGATGAGCTGACGGTTATTGCTGGAGAGAGAGAGAGAGAGAGAGAGAGAGAGAGAGAGAGAGAGAGAGAGAGAGAGAGAGAGAGAGAGAGAGAGAGAGAGATGTGGCTTGGGTACTTCGGTAATTACTTAACTGTTAATAGACTCCCTCGTAATTACTTTTTTACGTTAATTGTTTTCTCAGGTAATTGAAAAGGGTAATAGTGTGTGTGTGTGTGTGTGTGTGTGTGTGTGTGCGTGTGCGTGTGTGCGTGTGTGCGTGCGTGCGTGTGTATAAAATGATTAACAATGTAATACGATGGCACAAAACACACACACACACACACACACACACACACACACACACACACACACACACATACACACACACACACACACACACACACACACACACACACACACACACACACACACACCACACCACACCACACACACACACACCACACCACACCACACCACACACACACCACACCACACACACACACACACACACACACACACACACACACACACACACACACACACACACACACACACACACATTCCAGTCATGCATTCAAATCCTCTTCAGCTTCTGGGAACTTTAAAAGGACACTCCAGCATCAACAAAGCAATGCCAAGACGGGAGATCTAGACATGGCCTGAATACACCTGCCTCACATTGCCTCATCAGCCGCCCCGCCCATTCATTCTCTACTCATCTCATCTCATTTATATTTATGTTTTTTCTCAGTAATTTTTTCCGCATTTTAGTGTCACTTTATTTCATCACTTAATTTCCATCTTGTTCGGTATCTCTAAAAAGGACTCATTCCATTTCTTATATGCGGTTAGTTATGTTGATTATGCGCAGGGATAGACAGGAAATACCTCCCTTTCTCTTTCCCCCTCTCACCCTCTCTTCCTCTCCCTCTCTCTTCTCTTAGAAAGGTTACCTGCAGGAAGCCTTCTCCGGGTACTACATTTTATTAACCGGAAATGCCAAAAGGGAAAGGAAAAAACATGCTAAAATAACGAATAATAATATATTGCGGCTCATGCTTTCAACCTCTGATCTAGAAACAAAAAGAGGAAAAAGAACAGTTATGTACACGTAGAAAAAAAAAGGTGGAGCTCTGAGTTTCACTGTACGACCACGTGGTTCCTGTCCAGACGTGTGGAAAGGGAAAGTTTCAAGGCTACAAGGAATCCAGGTGACCCTTGAAGATCACCTGGCGGCCGGTGTTTCGAAGGCGGGGTATATATGTGGGTAGCACCGTTGCCAACACCATCAGAGACTCACCGTCTACTACACAACACCATCATGAAGCTCGTGAGTACTACACCTCGTCCTCATCCTCGTCCTCGTTCTTGCTCTCCTCCTCGAGCAGTCAATCAGAACAGTCTCCGACTTGAACCTTAAGTGTTTAATATTTAGCGGTCCTCATTCCCTCTGCAGGATCATCAGTGTTGAAAATCATAGATGAGTTGTTCCTTGAGGGTTTTCTTACGGCATAGCAGCATGATTGCAGCAGCATGACGCGCCAGGCTGCTGTTGCAGGACCTGTGCTTGTGTTGCACAGACTCATGTTCCTAAGTCAACTCGGTCACTCTGCTTATATACACGTGTCTGTTTGTTCAAGACTATTTGCTTCTTGCACACAAAAAATAGATTAACCTCTGACGGCTCTGACAAGACAAACTTAGCTCCGTTACGAATGAGACACATGACAGCACTCAAGTGGTAACTTTCTCACTGCCTCCGTGTGATGGACAGGTTCTCCTCGCCTGCCTGGTCGCTGCCGCCGCCGCTGCCCCTCAGAACATCATCGATGGCGGGTTCGTGGATTCCTTTGAGCCACGGCCCATCGTGATTCTGAGGGACGAGCGTCAGGACAGTGGTGACGGAAACTTCAACTACGTGTTTGAGGCATCAAACGGCATCCAGGAAGAGAGGACAGGCACCCCCGGCGTCTTCGGTCAGAGCAACATGCAGGGCGTCTACAGGTTGGTTGTCTCCCGTGATTCCTCAAGCTTGATAACACAACACGGTGGACTGCAGTTTCAGAGTGTAATTCACCGACAGCAAAATTAGTGGTCAAAGAGTGTAAACCTTTTGAATTTCTATTTAGTAAAACCAATTATATTACTAAAAAAGGAAAAGAGAAAAATGCCATCTTCACTAACAATTGAAGGATTGAAAGGAATAATGATCTACATATATAACGTTCATTGCATAGGAGGTATTACCATATGACGAACATTTGCCTCTGATCTTCCTTCCCTCTCGTGCACAGGTTCACCCTCCCTGACGGCACCATCGCTGAGGTCCGCTACGTCGCTGACGAGAATGGCTTCCGCGCTGAGTCTCCGCTGATCCCCACGCCCCACCCTCTCCCCGCCCACGCCATCGAGCAGATCCGCATCGCCGAGGAGCAGCGCGAGCAGGGCATCACCTTTGAGCCTCAGTCTTTCAACCAATAGGGAGTGAGCTGAGCCTCCTGCTGCCACAGTGCCGACGTCGGTGAGGACGAGGCACTGGCGCTCAATACTCCTGGAGCCGCGAGGAGCCCGACGGGAGTCAATGTTACCAATACACATCCTAGCTTAAACAAAACTGCCATGTAGATGACAAGTAATAAAGACCTTGAGTGAACTGACTGATTCAAAGCTTTTTAGTTACTTGTGTGTCCTTTGTTTGGTGGTGGTGGTGGTGGAGGTGGTGGTGATTTTAATGCCACAATTAAGTAGTAATCTGATGCACGCTGTCTCGAGTCTACACAAACACACACACACACACGCACACACACACACACACACACACACACACACACACACACACACACACACACACACACACACACACACAAGCAATGCCCAGGTGTACTAACAGATGACTCGCATTCTTTATTCCCCAGAAAGTTCCGATGGAGCAGAGGGCAGTTGTGGACGTGCCCCGCCACCACGTCCCCGGGAGCAGGGGGGGATGAGTGGCTGGCGGCGTGTGTGTGCGTGTCCCCGAGCATGGTAAGTGAAGGTGACCGCATATGTGATTAGGAAAACTGTGTGTCGCCTTGGGAACAATAGCCAAGGAGGAAAATGATTTAAATAAGGAAATGTGGAAATCTTGTTTTGCTGTATATGGTGATGTTTTTTCTTCCTTTTTTTCTGTGTTGTTGTTTGATTGGATCTTATTTGGTCTTCAGGATATGGGTTACTTTTTTCTTATTTATCTATTTATTTTTATAGAATGTTTGTTATTGCGTATTCGAGTGCAGAGATGTTGATGATGATTTTTTTTCTTGTATCTTTTTCGAGGATTGTATCGTTGTGTTGACGTAGATTCGTGACATAGATTTTAAGATTAGTTTATTTTTCATCTATTTATTTACTTTTTTGTACATGCGAGTAAAGATTTTTTTTGGGGATGTTGTTTGTGTTCGATGGTTGTATTGTTAGGTTTAAGGTTCGGGATGTAGAAAAGATTTTTTTATATATATTTATTAATGTTTATTTTATTTATTTATTTTTTTATTAATTTTTAATTTTATTTAATTTTATTTATTTTTCCTTTAATTAATTCATTCACTTATTCACTTTTTAGTCTATGTTATATTGTAGTATTGTAAGCACATCATCACCATTCAGGGGGTAAACGGATATTGTGTTTTTACAAGAGCCTTACTATGCTATTCAGAACGGGAAGCGTGGAAAATTTGCCCTTATATGGCTGTGTTTGTGTACGGTGGCTAATGACGCATTGTTGTATTCAGGACTTGGCTACGTGAAAAAGTATCGGGATGTTTTTTTATGTTGTTTGAAAGAAAATGTTGTTACTCCCACGACTGAAGGAACACGGAGGTGGTTCTGAGGGGGAGGGACGCAGTGTTGTGCTGAACCTCCATCGTATTAACCCCTTCACTACCGGCACGCGTTTTTATATTAATTTTGCTTATTATTTGGCGACTTTATACAGCTTCAGAAACTCGTTTGGGAATGAAAATAGTAGACTCTGGTCATCAATCTTCTGACCTCCATAGACCCTTCCTAATGTCAACAAAATCGTGTAATCCTGTTCAAAACTGAAGATAAAAATTTGTCCCAGTACCGAAGGGTGTTACCAAAAGGGAAAGGGAAGGTGGTATATAAATCAGGTTGACCTATGCATACTTTTATTATTCCAACGTTTCGACAATAAAGCCTTTTTTTTTCTCTCGAAACGTTAGAGTAATAAAAGTGCTTTTGGGTCAAGCAGAGATTTACCTATTCCCTTCACTACTAAACTGTATATATAGCTTTCTCAGCACACGAAATTAAAACACTGATTTGCTTTTTTGAAGTGATTTGGTTTTGAACGTCACATTATTACTCGTATTCTCGTTTACAGATCTCAAATGTCTTTATTCTTTCGTCATTTGATACTAAGTACAATATTGATAAAACACTCTGCCTCACACTGTATCGTTTCAAAGTGTGAAGTGCGGTAGCTCAAGCAGAAGTGCATGTGAGTACTGTAAAGGAAGACTGCGGCTTTGAATACTAATTTACAATCGAGCTTTTTCTGATGTGACTGCCTTTCCCTCGTTCCTTCCAGCCTTACATGGGTAGCGGTCAACAATGACTGGAAAGACTCAACACGGTGGAGAAAGGAACTGTCCACCTTACTCCATATAGCGTGGTGTGGTGTTTGTTCTCCGCTGTGAACTCACCGCCACCGACCCCCCGCCCCCCCCCCCCCCCCCCCCCCGAGTGTGTCATGCTTAAACCTTTGACCTCAGAGTGATGTCCAATGTTTTCGCGTCTTACCTCGACACTTTCCAGCAAGAACTAGTGGGAGATATTTCCAGTTTAAAATGAGTTATTGGTGGAAAAAATTGTCAGTGCGAAGAAATGTCCATTATAACGTATCTGATCGCCTCTCCGACAGATATTCTGAAACGCTTTGCTTTCCCACCAAGACTGTTACCAATGGCCACTGAGATAACTAGGCCGGTTCTTGAGAGGGTTTCTTCAGTTAACAAAGTAAAAACATGAGTTAATCTGTCTATATATCAACAAAACCCTCTTAGAAACCCGTGAGACATCAACTAGAGCCTTTGAAAATAGCCAAAGTGAGACATTGAAACGTTTCAGAATACAGCCGTGAGTGCCAATGAAAGTATAGAGTGTTGAATACTGAAGCCAGTATTAAAAGTTAGGTAAGAATCCCCTATTTATTCTCCCTCGTCTCGTGTCAGAGGCTCAGGAACGCAGTACTCGCGTCTTACCACCTCGCAACAATAACTCTTGGCGTTTGTTTGACTTTGATAAAGGACGCGTTCTCTCTCTC
>CM035190.1:3768745-3772841 GCA_020233015.1 Callinectes sapidus | reverse complement strand
GGTTACGGAGATTTTGGGAGGGAGTTGTAAAGGAGAATGTCAAGGGAAAGCTGGGAGGAGGAGGAGGAGGAGGAGGAGGAGGAGGAGGAGGAGGAGGAAGAAGAAGAAGAAGAAGAAGAAGAAGAAGAAGAAGAAGAAGAAGAAGAAGAAGAAGAAGAAGAAGAGAAGGAGGAGAAGAAAAGAAGAAGAAACAGGTGGTGAAAATTCTTACGTAATCTTAACGACACCTTGAGATGCACTTACACAACATCACCACCACCATCACGATCATCTCTACTCTGTACTCCTATCTTAATTGAGCAACTATGGGCAATTTTACTAACGAAACATAAAGCTGCATGTACTATGGTGTTTTTTAATTAAGACTTTAAGTTTTGGGAAAGCAAGGGGAGCTAGTGAGGATGTATTAAATCTCTATCAGGGATTAAAGGGGAATGGATTTAGGTAGCAAGGGTGCATTGGGTGTTCTATAGGAATATCACTGCAGGAGACACGGGAGGAAGCTAAGCAAATCATGAAGGATCTGTTTACTTGTAGCTGCCTGTGATGTCGCTGCTGCCCTCAGCGTTGGGGGAGCCACTGGCCTCCACTACAATGCCGTTGTCTGTCTCAAAGTTGTACTGGAAGACGCCGTTGCCCTCGTTGATGTTCTCGCTGCGGAGAGTCTGGGCATCCCCTGGGGCCTGGGGGCGGGCGAGGGCGACGGCCAGAAGGCAGGCGAAGATGGCCTGAAGGGAAGGAAAGAAAACAACAATAAGTTTTCGGAAAGAGTATGGGAAGGGAAGGAGTGGTAGACTTGCTAAATGTTTTATGGATGTGAGATTAGTTACTGCATGAATGACTTGTTTAGCTGTAATAATGTGTAATTATAGTTATTTTACTGCATATAGGATTTTGTTTAGGTGTCTTGAAAAGAAAAGGTGGAGGAATAGTGCAGTGTGTGTGTGTGTGTGTGTGTGTGTGTGTGTGTGTGTGTGTGTGTGTGTGTGTGTGAGTGTGTGTGTGTATGTGTGTGTGTGTGTGTGTGTGTGTGTGTGTGTGTGTAGCAAGATGACCCGACATAGCAGTATCCCAGGCTCAGGATGCTATGCCCGCCCCTCGGCAGGGAGCAGGGGACATGAAGGCCAAACTGTGAGTGCTGCCTCACGTTTGTCTTCCCAGGTACTCACGAGCTTCATGTTGGTTACTGAGGATGAGTCGACTGTGAGGCAGAAGGCCCGGCGCCGGGCTTATATACCCTGAAGACCGAGAGGTGTTTGTATCCCCCCAACCCCTGCTGGTTCTCTCCCTTCCGACTCTCCGTGCTCCAAAGTTAGGTGTGTACTGACCCTCTCCTCCCCACACCCCTCCCCTTCCCTGACCTCACGCCTCTCCCCTCCTCTCTGTGACCCTCCTCTGGCCCTCCTCTCACACCTTATCCGGGACTGGGTTTTTTGGAGGCGCATCTTCACTTGGGTGTTGCTGAGTGAAGACCACCTCGCCTGGGCCTAAATCCTACGCATGACACAATGTCTAAAGCCAGGCATTTGTATTTCTGCAGGTGACATCAACTACCTGTGCGGCGGTTTAGGGTCAGCGGCACCATATACTCACGCACACGCGCACGCACAAGCAGAAACACACGCAACGGGCACCCACTTACTGCGCCAAGGCCATATCGTCTTCCTTCTTCCCTTCCCCCTCGCCCTTTGCACGCAGACTCTCACGGGAACATTACCATTGCCATAATTACAGTCACGATATTGTATAAAAAAGAAAGCTCTTTGGAAGGCTTGTGCCCCTCCGAGCTGCAAACTGTCCTACTTCTCTGCAGTAACCCTCCCCCTCCCCACTCCCTTCTCTTCTCTTCTGTTCCCCCTCCTCTGGTTATGGAAGGGGGTATCGCAGAGTTTGTTTGCCCTTGATATAATCACGTTGTGTCGAATCACCCTTCCTCCATCACCCTTCACCACACATTACCACTTCTCTCTTCTCCGGGTACGAGTGAAAGATTTTTATCTGATTTTGGGTGTTATTGAGATTTTCTATGTGAAATATAGCCAAGTAGGAGTGTAGTGTCCCATCACGATCTCTTTAACCCTTCATTACATTACTCTTCCGGACTCCTCCTCCTCCTCAACGCCCTTGGAGTGAAGAGTTGTGGGATATTTGAAGGAATGTTTGCATGTAGTATAAGCGTTCCGTCACCTGCCTCGCTATCAGCCTTCACTGCATTGTCCTTCTCCCTCTTTCGTCTCGACGCCCCTATATGGGCAGAGGACTGACTCCCTGACGCTACGAGGACTGTTTACCTGAGGAGTAGAATTACAATAGAATAACAAAAATCCCCAGTCACCTTCCTGTGTCACCCTTCACTGTATCATCCGTCCTCTCTCCCACTCGACGCCTTACCGTGGATGGGGTTATTGGGGAGGCAGTGCGGCCGTTGTTTGCATACATTATAACCACGTACCCTCTCCACCACCGCAAAGCCCACCGTTGCTGTGTCACCGCCTTTCACTCCGCGGCCATCGGGTCAAAGTCATGCTGTTTTATAAGAAAGGAAAAATTAAAATCCTGAGTTGGGATTCTCTCCTTAAAAGCGGAACCCAAATCTTTCAGTCCTTGCAGGTTGAAAATAGAAAACAACATATTTTCTTTCATGTAGCTACGCAGGATTTCATCGTTGATAAACTTTGAGGTGTTGTCCGGCGAGTAATCCTGGATAATGAGGGAATGAGAGGGGTGTGAGGCAACAGGCAAGGCTTGGGTGAATGCCTCATGAAATAGTGGATGGAAGTGATGGAGTGGAGGTTATGATTAATGAAGGAGCCATTAGTGTGGTGTGGAATGAAAGGTGTGCCAGAGAAAAGTTAAGAATGGATGGCTACAGGGTGGCATAGAGAATAGGTGTTGTTTACTTGGAGTTGCAATTATAAAGGGCGTCATGAATGTTGCGTAGAAAGAAATAGGAATAAAGAATGAATAGGATGCATAAAAATGAAAGGTGCGTGGGAAGAGTTAGAGTTCTGCGGATAGAGGGTGAAGTAAAGGATAGGTATTATTGTGTAGGAATAGTGATTAGATAGGGCGTCGCTAATGTTGTGTAGCAAACGATAGTAAAAATATTACATATAAGGACATGAAAATGGAAGGTATGCGTGGGAAGAGCTAAGGTTTGTTGGGTGCATGGTGAAAAAAAAAGTGTTATTTCTGGTTGTGATTATTAACCCCTTCAGTACAAGGACGCATTTTCATATTTATTCTGCTTATCATTTGTCGATTTTATACAGTTTCAGGAATATATGAGAGTATCCAAATAGTGAAGACTGAGAATTAATCTTCTGACCTCCATAAATCCTTGCTAATGTCAATAATATCTTCTAGTCACACGCAAAATTAATGATAAGAATATTTGTCTGTACTGAAGGGATTAAGGGCGTTATGAATGTTGTGTATTGAGGGATGGATAAAAGAAATCTCGAAAAAAGGATGCATAACAGAAAGGATAAGGCACATAGATGGACAAAGTTTACGTGACCTAGTGACCTGATAGATTGTTGAAGTCTGGTTTGTGATGACGAAATCGTTGACTGGTTGAAAGAGGCAAAAAAAGAAAAAAGAGATAAAATAAAAATAGATAAAATAAAAGTGTAAAAGAAAACACGACATTTTGAAAGCACTAAATACAGCTGAAGGGACATTATAAAAAGGGAGAAATACACGCAAAATTAAGAAGAAATAAAAAAAAGAATGATGAATAAGATAAAATGAAAAAAAATCTTAAGACAGTGGGTGATGATAAATGTGAAGGATGAAAAAAAACAAACAGTTAGAAGCAGAGAGAGAGAGAGAGAGAGAGAGAGAGAGAGAGAGAGAGAGAGAGAGAGAGAGAGAGAGAGAGAGAGAGAGAGAGAGAGAGAGAGAGAGAGAGAGAGAGAAATAACACCAATGAGATACAGAATAAACACAAGGAGTAACTGTCAAAAGTGATAGAAGGAAAGGGAAAGTAAAAGGAAAACAAAAATTTATTGTAAAAGGAAAAAAAAAGTGAGTGACGAAATAAAAAATAAAAATGCAATAACACAAAAATATAAGGTGGATAGGAATGTAAAAG
>CM035190.1:3756245-3763745 GCA_020233015.1 Callinectes sapidus | reverse complement strand
CAGCGCTAAAACCCAGTGATCTCTGTTTAATGCGTGTGCGTGTGTATCCATTCCCTAGCTTGCGCGTGTGTGTTGTATTATCTAACATATACATAAGTGTTGTGTTTATGCGGACACAAATTGTATCCGGGTAGGAAGAGACGGCGGGCAGGTAACCAGGGAAGCATATGTGACCCCCGCCTTGTCCTTCTCTGTCAGCTCATGGTGGTAGGCACGCTTCTCTAATGGAGATCTAGAGTCCAGCCCCTGTCCGCCTCTGCTACCTCGTGTTCCAGCCTCTGCCCAGCTTCATCCCAACGCCGCGCCATTAGTGTCTTCGCTGAGATATACGTGAATAGCATTGTATTGACGCGTCGGTGACTCAGAGGGAACTCTGCATTAATCTGACGTTGTGTAACCATACGAGGCTATCAGACCTGTGTGTGTGTGTGTGTGTGTGTGTGTGTGTGTGTGTGTGTGTGTGTGTGTGTGTGTGTGTGTCCCTAGCCTCCTTCCCTTCTAAGTAAATCTTTACAATACGTCCGCACCCCCCTCCAAGAAAAAAAGCTTGGGGGCACGTTGGGAATCGGGGGTTTTGGCTGGTTGGGGGACGAAATGAGCGAAATCTAAGGCATTTTCAAATAACGTTAAGATTATTTTTTAGCCTAACCCAGTGTAACCTATCTCCTCTCGGCTCCCCCCCCCCCGGGCTAGGGCACTAACTTAACCAAATCTAACTTACCCTAACGTATCCTAACCTAACCTAACTTAACCTAAAGAAACACAAAAAAATTACACTGCTTTTTCCCAGGAGTTAGTCCGTTTCATCCAAAGCCTCACCAAAGCTTCACAGTCCTCGTAATTAGTTGCCACAAAATCCCCATAAGACATATAGCGGCCTTCACAGACTCTTGATAGATCTTCTACACGCCCTTTCTCTATGCCTGCCATGCTAATAAATGTCGATCAACCTCCACCAGAAAGGCTTAGATGCCCCGATAAATAAGAGAAAACGATGACTGAAATACTGTGGGAAGCGGACATGGGTTGCTCCGTTACCAGCGTCTCGAGGGGATTCGCTTGATTGTTGAAACAGTTCTTTAGATGCCATGACATCCTGATATCCTGCTACCCACAAACCCCAGTTATAAAACAAAAGAACGATTTCGTTGTTTGTTCTTGCCTGGTGTGCAGCTGGCTGGACTCGGAAAATGTCAAATGTCTACCACAATCCGCGATTACAGACGGACTATACACTTGCTGGGAAATTCTTCTCGTTTAAGACAAGATCACTGACCCTTCAACATGATGCGTGAGTAGTGTCCTTCTATCTATTGCGGACGTATTATGAAGATTAACCGTTCCGTTTTATTTACTTATTATTTTTTTCCACTCTTTCTTCTTTCCCATCCAAAGTTCCTTAATGGACGGACATGTTGCCGTGTAACCTCTCTCTCTCTCTCTCTCTCTCTCTCTCTCTCTCTCTCTCTCTGTGTGAGTGTGTGTGTGTGTGTGTGTGTGTGTGTGTGTGTGTGTGTGTGTGTGTGTCAGTCAGAGTTGTTCCAATACCAAAACATGGTTGTGTCAGTTATTTTCGTGACAAGAGCGACCTTAGAAAAATCGGGTAAATTCACAGAATCACGCCCTTCTCGCTTTGGCGGAGGACACGACATATATTTCTTTTCCAGATAAATAATGTAATATGCCTCGTTGTTATTTACGTCATTCTTCTCACAATTTATTTTTTTACGCAACCCAATTTAAACCTGACTTAACCTGACCTAACTCACCTCCGTGCCTCCCAGCTTGTTAAATGACACTGAAGGAAGTTCTTAATGTCATTGCTTACTTTTCGAGAGTGGTGCTTTGGTCTCTCTCTCTCTCTCTCTCTCTCTCTCTCTCTCTCTCTCTCTCTCTCTCTCTCTCTCTCTCTCTCTCTCTCTCTCTCTCTCTCCCTCTCTCTCTCTTTTTCTCTGTTATTGCTATCATTATTGTTCTTCTTGCTCTTTTTGTTATTAATCTTCTTGTTGTTCATCTATAATTGTCCTGTTTTTGTTGGTTTGTTTAGTCTGACGCATGCCTTGTGCTCAATAAATTTATCAAACCACAACTCTCTCTCTCTCTCTCTCTCTCTCTCTCTCTCTCTCTCTCTCTCTCTCTCTCTCTCTCTCTCTCTCTCTCTCTCTCTCTCTCAAAGGCCACAGACACCATCAGCCAAGTTATATAAAAAACTTTCTCCTCTTAACACTGAAAAAAACCCTTACTAATCTCATCAGACCCATAAAAAAAGGCCACCAATAGAAACAATGAACGAAAACCTTGCTAATTTCCCACTAGAACCATAAAAAAAATATATATAAAAAAACCCCGTGTCACTTCAGGCACAGTCACTGAAGGTAATCGAGATCTTTTAAGTGTTTCAGTATATAGACGAATATGGTCTCTGGTTTTCCCGTGGCGTGGCATCTGTGGGGTTTAGTGAGGGTCTGGTAGAACACGCGTCGGTCACGGGGATCACAGGTCACTCTCTGTTTCCCTCGCCCGCGTCCTCGTGTTGGCAGAGATAGCGATTGTTTTTCGTATGCATGCAGTGTCGTAAACTTCCTAATGTGTGAGTAGATGCATGCTGACTAACGGGGCTTATTGGGAAGAGAAAGAAGAGACGCGGATAGATGCCTGAGTTGACGGGTGAATAGAGGTATAAGGATGTAGATATATAAATAGGTATACAGGCAAATAGACAGATGGATTGATAGGTAGGAAGATTGATGCGAGATGAAGAGACATATTGGTAAATAAGTAGATAGACTGATAAAAAAATAATATAGAGGTAAATGAATAAGTAGATATACACGTAGATTTGTGGGTAAGAGTAAAGAGAGATAGATTGGTGTACACATAGATAAAAAAATACTACGCAAGCAAATAGATATAAGTAGATAAATATACACTATGCATGTAGATATAGAGAGAGAATCGTAAGAAAGTTAGAATGCAGGTATGATTGTTGAGAGAGAGAGAGAGAGAGAGAGAGAGAGAGAGAGAGAGAGAGAGAGAGAGAGAGAGAGAGAGAGAGAGAGCGGAAAATAATAGTGTTAACAATAAACGTGGCCATAAAAAAGTTAAATAGATACAAAGAAAATAAACCTAACCTTTCTTTGAGTCATAATAATTAGTGGACACAAGGAAAGAATTATATAAATGTTTGGCGTCGTAAAATTCAAATCAAGTGAACATGTGGCATTGAACACTGTTAATTTGGAATCTGAAAGTACAAATGACAACAAAACAAAAGAAGAAATAGAAGAGTGGCTGGTAAAGAAATAAGGAAAAAAGATAAGTGAATGAAGGAATAGATTAATAAAACAAATAAGAAAAGACTCGTTATGAGTAAATGAATATGATAAAGCTACCTTAGAATAAATTAAAGGAGGCTAGTGATATATATACTAGCAAGAAATTAATAATGTAAATGAACTAGAATATAAAGTAAAGTAGAAAAATTGGAAGCAGAATTATGAAACATTATTAAAATCATAAAATTAGTTCAGAAAGAACAATAATTTAACCACTTCAGTACTAGGATACATTATTACCACGAATTTTGGGTGTGTTTAAACGATTTCATTGAATAGGAAGGGGTAAGAAGACTAATGGGCAGAGTCTGTACTATTTTCATCTCCACATGAGTTTCTGAAGCTGTGTGAAATCGATGAATAGCAATTAGAACAAATATGAAAATTAGTCCCATTTCTGAAGGGGTTAAGAAAAAACAATAATTTTTATGCGTATGAGGTAAATTTGAGTCAATCCTGGTCTTTATAACAATTTCTATAACTTGAATTTCTCTCACATATGTATGTTTTACTCTTTCCCATGGCTCTTAAATTTGTATTCCTCTTCTTTTCCTTATCATCCTTTCGATTTCTTTGCTTTTTTATTTGTACCTTCCTAAAAAATCATTCATCTTTTTATATTCCTTTGCTAGACTCCACACCTTCCTTTATGTCCCTTTCAAAGAATTCCCTTTTTTAAAAATTCTATTTCCATCTTTTAAACTTTTCTTTATAATCCTCTCTTAAGTTTTATGGTTTATTTTTCTCTTCCAAATATTTCCTTTCTTTACATCCCTCTTTATACCCAAATTGCTGCTACTTTTCTTTTCTTTATATTCTTCTCTCAAATTCCTTTGTTTACTTCTATATTTCTTTTTCAGGCTTTGTAATCTTTATCTTTCCTTTTTTTATTTTTTTATCCACGCTCTTTTCTTTTTCCATTTATGCTTCTCCACCAGATTAAGTTTCCTCGGGTAATCTTTTTTTCTTTTTCTTTATATTCATCTCTTAAATTCCTTTGTTTACTTTTATATTCCTTTTTCAGGTTCTCTACTCCTTATTCTTCTTGATTTTACTTCAATTCACTTTCTTTTTTTCTTTTTACGTTACTCCATCTAGACTAATTTTCCTTTGCTGCTCTTTTTCTTTTCTTTATATTTATCTTTAAAAATTCCTTTGTTTACCTCTATACTCTTCTTTAATGCTCTCTCGCCCTTATCAGATTTTTCTTAAGTCACGCGCTTCTTTTCTTATTCCATTTGTGTTTCTCTACCCAGATTATTTTCTTCCCTTCATTTTCCTTTCTTAAACTTCTTCTCCTCCTTTATTTATTTATTTATTTATTTTATTCTAGCCCCAAATTCTCTTCTTCCTTTTTTTCCCCTTCTTCTTCTTGTAAATTCTTTCTTTCCTTTATATTTTTCTACAAAGTTTTTGCCTTTTTTTTTTATATTCCTCTTCCCAAATTCTTTCTTTCATCAAGATAAATCTTGAAATTTTCTTCCATGTTGTCCTGATCAAAATGTGTTGTCCTTCCTTTATTCTCTTCCATCAATCTCTTCCTTATCCAGCATTTTCCTCTCATATTCTTTTCATTTCTTTTTATATTGCTCCATATATTTCCTTTCTCATACTTTTCCAAACATTTCTTCTCTTCATCCTTCTTTCCCAAACTCTTCTCCCTTTCTCTATATTCCTCCCCAAAACTTTTCTTCTTTTCTTTTATATCCCTCCATTCCCAAATTATTCCTCTTTTCTTTTATGAGTAACTTCCTCTCGCAAATTCTTCCTCTTGATTCCATACTCCTCAACACAGATTCTTTTTCCTCTCGACACATTCCTCTCCCAAACGTTTCCTCTCTCCCATCCCTACTTTTCCTCCTCTAAGAAAAAAATGCCATGAATCTTGATCTGAAATGATAATATATCTCAACATCCGAGATATATTTTAGTGCACTTTGCTCCTTTCAACACCTTCCTCATACCTCTTCACTCTTCCGTCCTCTCCTTCACTCTCCCTCCTCTCTCCTGACACCGTTCCCACACTCTTATCTTGTTATGGAAAGCAGGTGTATCGTAACTTCACCCTGATCACCTGAGCCGGGAGCATTGGACAGGTAAGACGAGGCTTCCTGCTCCTTAACCTCTTGTGTTTCCCTTTGTTCTGCCGCGTCAGTTTTGCATATCATTCCATTCAATCAAAGAATGAGAAACTAGATGGAGAAGTTACATATTTTAGTACTGTCCTTGTAACCTCTGGCTGGGGTTGTAAGAAAGAAATGTTTTTGCTCGTATTCCAAAACTCTTCTATGTTTTACCTCCGCTATTTCAAAAGGTTTTATTCAAATTGACACGAGTTTTTTTCTTTTTAAGGTGTTTTTAAAGCTGTAAAAGCACAGTGACATGGTTTTCAACTCATCAACTGGAGAAACATTTGAAAACTTTGCTAATCATCTGTGTGGGTTTTCAAAATAATCGTGGTGAGAGAGCGAAACGTTTCTGAATAAGGACCTTTGTTTTTTTTCTGTATCAGTATTTCATTGAAGAGAGAGAGAGAGAGAGAGAGAGAGAGAGAGAGAGAGAGAGAGAGAGAGAGAGAGAGAGAGAGAGAGAGAGAGAGAGAGAGAGAGAGCGAGAGAGTTTTTATTTATCTGCATCAGTGCTTCATCCAAAGTCGGCCGTTTATTACTCTTTATGTTGCCATTGGCTTGCTTTCCTCCCCTACATGAAAAGAAAAATAAGAGAAGAAGAAGAAGAAGAAGAAGAAGAAGAAGGAGAAGAAGAAGAAGAAGAAGAAGAAGAAGAAGAAGAAGAAGAAGAAGAAGAAGAAGAAGAAGAAGAAAAATATGATGATGATGAAAAATAAGAAAAAAGGAAGCAATGCTATCTAAAATATTAACATTTGTTACCCAAATCCTAACCTGTAAGGAAGATTTTAGGAGGAAATAGCCATGTATGTTGATCTATTGAGGAACATTATTGTCGTGTATAAAAATTCCTTTCAACTAAAAAGGCGATTTACTGAGAAATGGCACATATTTCATCGTCAACTTGTAACTCCGAAAAGAAATGGGATGGCGAGACCTGCCTCCACATTTTATATTTATTTTTAAGTCGAGTTTCTTATGTAAATTTTCCTTTCATTTTAACAGACGAAAAGAGAAGAAAAAAGTAGACACAAAGGTTGCATATTTCACACGATAGTCGTAACTTAAATGCAACAAGGAGGAAGTAAATTGTACATATTTCTTATGTAAATTTCTAGTTATTGTAATTCTCCTTTAATGGATCTAATGCCAGTAATGTGTTGTGTATCAATTCTCCACTCAACCAAAAGAAGAGGAAGGAGGAGGAGAAGAAGAAGAAGAAAAAGAAGAAGAAGAAGAAGAAGAAGAAGAAGAAGAAGAAGAAGAAGAAGAAGAAGAAAAAAGAAGCAGAAAACAAAGTAGAAAAATTATACATATTTTAAATTTATTTCATTGGAGGAGCATAAAAAGAATCTCTCTCTCTCTCTCTCTCTCTCTCTCTCTCTCTCTCTCTCTCTCTCTCTCTCTCTCTCTCTCTCTCTCTCTACAAACCCTTTCCTCCATTTCACCCTAATTTTCCTCTTTTCCTCTTGATTTTCCTTCTCATTTCCTCTTTTCCTATTATTACATTTCTTCTTTTCTACTTTTCCTGTTTCATTCTCATATTTTCCCCCTGGACCTTCCTTTCCCTCTCATATCTTTCCCTCCTAATTTTTCCTCTTTTTCCCTCTTATTTTTTCCTGTAACTTATCCTTTTTCCTCTTGATTTTCCCCTCTGATTTCCCTCTTTTCCTCTTGATTTTCCCCTCTGATTTTCCTCTTTTCCTCTTGATTTTCCCCTCTGATTATCCTCTTTTCCCCTTGATTTTCCCCTCTGATTTCCCTCTTTTCCCCTTGATTTTCCCCTCTGATTTCCCTCTTTTCCCCTTGAATTTCTACGGCGACAATGTCCTCTTAACGAACCCCATTGAGAGGCAAAAAAGAGCAGCTGTTCGGAGGTAGTGAGACCAACACAGTGAAGGGAAACATGACCGCGGAGAGATGAAGAGGGAGGAAGGGAGGGGAGGAGGGAAGAAGGGAGGGAGGAAGACTGGGTGATATTGTAGCGGTAGGAGGAGGAGGAGGAGGAGGAGGAGGAGGATAGATGATACGAGAAGGGG
>CM035190.1:3729278-3741778 GCA_020233015.1 Callinectes sapidus | reverse complement strand
TTATTTTCTTTCTTTTCACCATTTATTTCTATATTTCAATGTTTTTATTCTTTCTTTTCATTGATTTGACATTTTAATCTTCTTTTTTTTCATAATCTTTAACTCTATCCCTTTTTTTTCTTTTCCTAATCCATTTTCCTGTTTTTTTCCATATTTTTACCAATTTTCTTATTTTCCTTTAGTACATTTGGTGTTTTGTGTGTGTGTTTGTGTGTATGTTTGTTTTTCCTTCCGTTCTTATTTCCTGGTGTTTTTTTCCCTCAAATTTCCCTCCTGTTTGTTTTTTCCCTCTGCATTTGTGCGTTTGTGTGTTTGTTTTCCTATTAAGTGGCCAATGAAAGATAGCGTTTGTTCGTTCATCTGTTTGTTTCTCCTCTTGGTGTGTGCCTCTTGCCTTCTTCATGTGCGTATTAGCCAGTGTGTGTACGTATTAAGAAAGCTGTGTATGTTCTCAGGTGACACACACACACACACACACACACACACACACACACACACACATACACACACAGCTTATCAGTTCATGTGCGTGTAAGATATCCATTAAGTGTATATTATGTATGTGCGTGTATGTGCGTATTCTCAGGAGTGTGCGTGTGTATGTGTGCGTTTTGGAAAGGAATGCATACAGAGTGAAGGAAAACAACAAACAACAACAACAACAACAACAACCAATACCTCATGTACTAAAACAAAATCTGTATTCTTGTAACAACCAATCTTTAACACACACACACACCCTAGTTTTATATTCACCCTAAAAAAAACACCCTGTTACCTTAAAAACACCCTAAAAGTCTCCCTATTTTGCTTGTATGCATGTTAAAATATATACACACTTTTTTATATATCTAACCTAACATAATCCTACCTCCTGTCACCCTGTTTTCACGCTAGTCACCCTGAACACCCTAAAAATACCCTTAAAGTCACCCTAATTTACTTATATGCATGGTAAACACACTTAATATATGATTTAATATATCTAACCTAACCTAACCTAACCTCCTGTCACCCTGTTTTCACACTAGTCACCCTGAACACCCTAAAAACACCCTAAAAACACCCTTAAAGTCACCCTAATTTACTTATATGCATGTTTAACCATATACACACTTAATATATGATTTAATTTACCTAACCTAACGTAACCTAACTGTTCTTCCTCTCACCCTAAAAACACCCTTAAAAACACCCTAAAAGAACACACTATTTCAACTATATTCATTTAAAACTATAAGTGCAATTTGTTTGATATAATTGAATACGCACACACACACACACACACATGCACCCTAATCACCCTATGAACCCTAAAAACACCCTAAATTCACCCTTAATTTACCTTATCTTAACTGTATACATTTTTAAACCATAATATTTTTTTTTCTTTTTTTATTATTTAATACATTCACTCTAATACACTCTGTCCTGATTTTATGCCTCCTCCTCCTCCTCTTCTCTTCTCTTCTCTTCTCTTCTCTTCTCTTCTCTTCTCTTCTCTTCTCTCTCTCTCTCTCTCTCTCTCTCTCTCTCTCTCTCTCTCTCTGGGATTTGCTCATAAAAGGGAAAAAATATTAAGTTTCACAAAGATTTTGTTTGGAAAGACAGCTTAAGATTTTGTTTATTGTGTTTTATTTATTTTTTTTTTGTCTTTTATTTTTCCATTAATTTTGATTCATTCATTCATTTTTTATTTATGTAAAGACAAATCAGTTTTTTTTCTTTTTCAATAATTACACCATTTTTTTTTTCCTTCTAATTTCTTCATTTTACCAGTTTTCATTTTTATTCAATTGTATATTTTCCTTTTTTTTCCCTCCTCGGATGTACAAATGTTCGTTCGTGTGTTTGTTCCGTTTTTTCCTTGATTCAGCTCCTCGGCTTTTGATTTCCCAGCAATTAACTACTTTTTTGCCTTTTTTTTCTCCTCAGAGTCGCTTCTATTTTTGTACTTGTTGACATTATGTACTTGACGAGCTTGCTATTATTTTTATTCTCTCTATTGTAATCCTATTTTTTTGATCTGATGTTTCAGTCTGATTTTAGTTTGCAGTAAGGTACAATTTTCTTGCTTCTTTTGTATCAAGTGTATATTAATTTCATCTATTTTAATCCTATTTTCTTATGTGTCATTTCAATCTTTAGTTTTGTAGTAAGGTTCAATTTCTTTGCTTCTTTTGTATCAAGTTTAGATTAATTTCGTAGTTCTGATAAGGAAGTTTTAATTCAAGTGTTTAGTTTCTGTTGTAGGAAGTGTAGATATATTTTTTAGAAGTGGCCATAATCCATATTTTTGTATGAGTAGATTGTTAGGCCAGACTGAGAGTGTCTTGGCAGTATTCAAGGCAAGACAAGGCATTATTCCTCTCATTGCACACACACACAGGAGGAGACTGACAACGCTGCTTTCATTGGATAAATAGATCTTGTTCTCTGTTGACGGGCGAGATATCCAAGGCTATGTTATATGTAAACCTCAAGCATTTTTATCCAGTCTTCCTTTATCAATCTGCAGTGAAAGTTTTATCAAGTTTTCAAGGATAAATAATATTTTTTTCAGTTTATTAGAGATATCCAATGTTACATAATATCTAAACTTCTGTTATTTTATCCATTCTTCTTTTAACAAGCTGTAGTGAAAGTTTTAGCAAATTTTCAAGGATAATGAATTTTTTTTCAGTTTATAAGAGATATCCAATGTTATGTTATCCCAAAACAAGCATTTTTATCCATTTCTCTTTTAACAAACTGTAGTGGAAGCATTTACCTGATTTTCAAGTGTGTTTCTCAGGATTTTAGTGATTGCCAGACAAGAACTTTGCATTTTGACCAAGCATTATGCATTATCATCCTTGAAAATGCTGTGAAAACTTTGCTAATTATCTCTTTGGTCTTTGAAAACTGTCTTTAATTATCCAGAACTCTTGAAAAAATGCATATCTTACTTCTTATCCTATTTCATCACATATTGAATCACTCCTCTCCTCACTTTTACTACTCTAATTCAAACCTATTCATTACTACACTTACGATCAGAAAATTGAGCTAATCTGCCTCTCTTTTCTCATTTTTATTCTATTTCCAGCCTTAATTTTTGTTGTAGTTTTTAGTTCATTTTTTTTCTCTCATTCAGACTTGCTTCTTATTTCTGGTTCATTGTGGAGTTCCTTTTGTTCCTCATTCCTGCCTGGCTCAAACTGAACAAACTAGGTAGATGGCAGGGGGGATTGATTATTGCTAGTCTGTGTGTGTGTGTGTGTGTGTGTGTGTGTGTGTGTGTGTGTGTGAATGGAAATATTGTTTTATCTTTTTTTCAATGATTCAATGATTGTTTGTAATGTTTTTTTTCTTTTTAGTTATCTACTACTACTACTACTACTACTACTACTACTACTACTACTACTACCAGCTTCTATCTTTCCTTACATCATCACCACCACCACCACCGCCACCACCACAGCCTACCTATATATATACCTTACATACATACATATATACATACATAGAGGCACAATGATGTATGATTATGTTGTAAAGGTACACAGTTCTTATTAACTTGAGAGAGAGAGAGAGAGAGAGAGAGAGAGAGATAGAGAGAGAGAGAGAGAGAGAGAGAGAGAGAGAGAGAGAGAGAGAGAGAGGTGGAATTTTAACTTGTGCTGGAAGAAAGAGAAAGAAGAAAGATGAAATGAGACTTGCTGTATGACACATTAAGTACAAAAAAGAATAATACTGTTTACTGGAGCACCTTTTTAAATTTTTTTCTCTGTTTCTACCAAGGAAAAGCAGAAGAAATGTGAAAAGAAAGGTGATTTAAACTAAGAATATGCAAAAAGAAATAAACTTTTTTAACGAATCACTATGAAATTAAGTACAAAAGAAATATATAATTTACTAGAATGACATTGTTATTTTTTGTTTTATATTTATTTCTCACTTTATTTAGAAAATGTTGATATATTTTCAAAGTAGTGATGTGTTTCTTAGATTATTGTTAGCATTAGTTATGGCATCTTGTGTTTCTCTGTCCATACCACCAGAGAGAGAGAGAGAGAGAGAGAGAGGCCCTTACTGGAACCTTATGAAACACCACCACTACATTCAAAAAGGCTCCATTTGAAGTGACGCAGGTTTTTATGTGTGTTTTTACAGTTCTAGTGGCAGATGAACAATATTTCTATGTGACTAACAGGGAAACACTCTTGAGAACCTGGCCAGTCATCTCTGTGGTCTTGGAAAGTAGTCGTGGTGAGAGAGCAAAGCCTTTCAGAGAGAGAGAGAGAGAGAGGGAATTTTATAAGCATTTTGCCAACTTTTTTCTGTTTTAAGAGGAAAGATAAGATAAATGTAAGCTCATATTGTTTAGTGCTGCGTTGGTTTAAGGATTTCTATGATGATACAGACAGTGATGGATTGCATTGAACACCACTGATGGACATGCATTGGAGAACCACTTAATTATGTAGTCTGCCACACCGGTGAAAAATGTTGTACATGATTTGTGTTACAGCTGAATTAACCCCTTCAGTACTGGGACACATTTTCATATTTATTCAGCTTATTATTTCTCTATTTTTTACAGCTTCGTAAACTCATGTGGGGATTAAAATAGTATAGACTGTGGCCATTAATCTCTTGACCTCCATAGACCGTTGCTAATGTCTATAAAATCACACCCCAAAAACTCGTGGTAAAAATGTGTCCCAGTACTGAAGGGGTTGATAGAGTTTATATTGGAGAAGAGTATATGAGAGAATTAATATATATGAACTAGTACAGTTGGTAGGTAATTAAGAACCACAAAGTGTATAATAGCAAGTGAAAGAAAGTGTCGTAAATGTACAGTAAGGATTATATTATGACTGAATTAATATATTGTAAACGTATCGCATTGAATCTATACAAATATAAACACTAAAGTACTACAGTAGAAGATGTATATACGTGTGATTAAAGGAAAGTGTTTATTGTAAGTGTCAGTGATGAAGTTAACTATAAAGACAACTGTACTTTTTGTCAGTGAGTGAGTGAGTGAGTGAGTGAGGAGATAATGTTCAGTTGTATCAGTTTATCAGCTCAATACACACACATACATAGTTGATATTTGCGTTTAATGATGATTATTGGTAACGTGCTGAAGTAGGTGTATTTGAACTAACACACTGATTCATATGTTTTATTTTGTTGCTGTCATCACCACCACCACCAACACTGACAACACCTGCCAGGTAATCTTTCCACCACCACCACCACCACCACTACTACTACCTAATATATTCTAACTATTATTAACTATTACATATAAAGATTCACACCATGCCTTCCTGTACTACTACTACTACTACTACTGCTACTGCTACTGCTACTACTGCTACTACTACTACAGTTACCAATGATAATGTATGGAAGTGTGTGTGTGTGTGTGTGTGTGTGTGTGTGTCACGATCTCTCCGTGCATTGTATATTAATTTTAAAGAACGTGTGAAATATAGAAAATAAAAATAAAAAAGTACAAATAATACAGTTTAAAATCTCTTGTAGTAGTTTTCATTATTATTGTTATTAATATTACGTATTTCTTTTAGTAGCTTTTAATGTAGATGTAACTGTATGCATGTATGTATGTATGTATGTATGAATGTGTGTGTGTGTGAACAAAACTTTGAAGAATCTAATTAAGAGAAGCAAAACAAAGGCAGCAGAAATACATGCATAAGTGACTTGAATGAACACTGTATAAAGAGTATTTTATAGAGATTATATAATTATACAACTCCATATCTTGTCTCCCCCCCTCTCCCCCAAACACACCAGCCCCGCCCCACTCCTCCCTCCACCCCACCCAACCCCTTCCCTTGTATATAACTGTACCTCGTGTCTGTGTTAAATATATGGAAGCAAGTCTGTACTGCTATGTGTTTTGTTGACCACCTTTTGCCATTGATTCAGAGAGAGAGAGTAAAGAAAGGGACTGTTATGACAAAAGTAAGCGTGTGAGTTGGTCTGTTTAGGCTGAATGAAGGGTGTGTGGCGAGACCTGCAGCACACACACGCACACACACACACACACACACAGGGCAATGAAACACGAGTAAGTTGACGCTTCACAAAAAACATTTACATGATAAAAATAAAATCTCTACACAAGACAGACTCCATTCAATGAAGTCCTGCAACACTTTACAGGTTTGTTAAGGAAAAGGAAAATAATAATATTGATACTCGTAATAGCTACTTATGGTACAAATTAAAGTAAGAATGAGAACTGGAGCGATGGGAGTGGAGTGGTGTGGTATTGGTGTGGTGGTGTAGTGGTGGTGTGGTGGTGGTGGTGTTTTTTGGGGCGGCAAGAAGAGTTGAGTTGGTCCTTGTCTTGTTGTGTGTACTAATGAGGAGGAGGAAAAGAAAGGGAAAAAGAAAGAAGAAAGAATATTGACCCTACGCAAGAAGGTGACAAATGAAGAAAGGAAGAGGAAGAAGATAGAGGAAAAGCTTACAAACCATGAAACGTTTGTAGAAGAGAAGAGACGGAAAAACTGCAAGGAAAAGTGGCAGGGAAATGAAAAGAAGAGGAGGAGGAGGAGGGGAGGCGTGTTGGGGCTGCTAGTACATGCCGGGCAGCTTGAGGGGCGTGGTGGGCTGCCCGTAGGAGTAGCCGCCGCCGTGACCACAGGAAGGCACCAGTGTCTTGGTGGTGACTTCCGTGCGCACCGCCGTGGTGGTGACAAGAGCCGTGGAGGTGATGACCTGCGGTACGAGCACGGTGGTGGTGACGTACGTGACGCCGCCAGGGACTACCACGGTCTCCAGCACAGCCTCTGCCTTGGTCACCACCACAGTGACGGCGGGCAGCGGCGCCAGTGTGGTGGTGACGGTCTCCACCGCCAGGCTGGTCTCCTCCACCACTGATGTGACGGGGAACTCCTCCGTCACGGTGGACACCACTGTCTCCACCTCGTACTCCGTCGTGGCCACCACCTCCGTCTCCACCACAGTCTCCACCACCGTCACCACCTCCGTCGCCGTCACCGCCTCTGTCTGCGTCACGGCGACCACCTCTGTCTCCACCACCACAGTGACGGACGGCACCACCTCTGTGGACACCACCTCGGAGGTGACGGCCGGCAGCGTGGTGACGGCGGTGGTGGTGACGGTGTCGGTGACACTGACAGTCATGGTGACCTGCTGGCCCGGCACCGTCACGTACTCCACCGACACCTCCGTCACCACCTCGGGCACCGTCTCCGTCACGGCCGCCAGCGTGGTGAGCTGCGTCTCCGTAACCACCACCGTGTCGGTGACGGCCACCACGGTGGGCACCACCACGGTGGAGGCCTCAGTCTCCACCACAGTGGTCTCCACCACGTTGGTCTCCACCTCCAGGCGCGTGGTGGCCTCCACAGCGGTGGTGACCTCTGTCTCCGTGACGGTGGCAGTGACGGTGTCGGCGGGCAGGGTGGTGGTGGAGGCGATGGTGGTGGTCTCCGTGGTGGTCTCCGTGGTGGTGACATCCAAGGTGGTGTAGTCAGTGGTGGTGACGGTGGCGGTCACCACCTCACTGAAGGCGGTGGTGACGGTGGTGGTGGACAGCTGCGTGGTTGTCTCCACCACCACCTCGCCCGGCGCAGTCTCCGTCACCGTCTCGGTCACCACCTCCTCAGCGTACTCGGTGACGATGGTGGTGGCGCACGCCCCACCGCCCGCCGGCAGCGAGGGCGTGGGCACCAGGTAGCCGTAGTCGGCGCCCGCGGCTCCCGCAGCGGGAATCTCGTTGAGGGAGGAAGGCTCCAGCGGCGGCAGCTTGGCGCCCCGCGCGCCGCCACACAGCGCCGCCACCACCAGCAGCAGAGCCACACTCATCGCCGCCACGCCCGCCGCGCTGCGCATCTGCCCGAAGACAACGGTCATGGAGAAAGAAGGGAAGAGGGAGAGGGAGTGTTAAGGGGGTGAGGGGGGCTGGGGGGGTGGGGGGAGGATGGTGTCTAGCCTCTCCAGGGTCTGAAGGAACCCTTCTGGAAGTGGCCACCGCGTGGCTGGTGGCGCCTTAGCCCCTTCAGTCTGATCAGCTGCGTGGCCTTCTGGAAGTAGGGCTGCGGCGCCTTCTGCTGGTATCGCTGTGGCGCGGGCTGTGGGTAGCCCATCTGCTGCGGGCAGGGTGCCGTGACGGTCTTCACGGCCGTCACCACCATCTCCACGGGCACCACCTGCGTCACCACCTCCACCACCTCCATGGCCTCCATCACCGTCTGCGTCTTGACCTCCCCCGGGCCTATCTCCGTCACCACCTGCGTGACGAGGTTCACGGCGGTGGAGGTGACGGCAGGCAGTGGCGGTGCTGTGGCCTCCACTGTCTCGATGGATGTGTCCGTCACCACCAGCGTGGACAGCACCGGCACGTCCACCACCTCTGTGGTGAGGACGGTGGTGACGCTGGCGGACACCACGGTGGACACCAGTGTGGTGGTGACGGCCTCGATGTCCGTGGAAGTGACCTCGGCCACCTCCGTGTTGGTGACGGTGACGTAGGTCTCCTCCGCCACCACGCTGGTGCTGGTCACCACCTCGATGCTGGTCTTCACCTGCGTCACCACCTCTGGGGCGGGCGTCACCACACTCACCGCCTCGCTGGTCACCACCACCGCACTGGTCACCAGCTCGGTCATGTCAGCCTGCACCACGGAGGAAGTCTCCACCACCACCTCCGTGCTGGTGACGGCCTCCGTGACGGCTGGCGGGGTCACGGTGCTGACGGCGGTGGTGTAGTCCGTCACCAGCACCGTGGTGGCCTCGGTGATGACGTCCGTGACGACCTCCGTGGTGGTGATGGTGACGTCCACCACCTCTTCCACCACGCTGGTCTCCACCACCTCCTCCACCTCCGTTACGGTGGACAAGTCTGTTTGGGTCTGCGTCACCTGCTCGGGTGGCGGCGTGGCGGTCTGCAGGGCCAGCACGGAGGACAGCGCGGTGGCCAACACGTTGTATGTGCGCGTCACGGGCACCAACACGCGCCGCGTCTCCATCACCATCAGGGAGGACGTCACGCCCACCACTTCTGTCACCACGCCCTCTGCCACAGCCAAGCTGGTGATGGGCGGCCCCGCCACCGCCTCAGTCACCACCACGGGGCGCGTGGTGACCAGCGTGGTGGTGCTCACCGCCGCCTGGCACGTCCCGCCGCCCGCACCTTCAGGGTCAGGCCGCGGCGGCAGGTACCCCCCGCTGGGCCAGCCGCCGCCCCCGACCTGGGCCGTAGCCACCGCCGCCGCCGCCAGCAGCACCACCAGGCCGCGCATCCTGCAACGAGAAGCAACTCTGAGCGTGGGCGTGCGGGCGGCGTGGCGGGCGGCGCCGCACAACCCGCCTCAGGTTGCTCCCGTGGCAGAATGGCGACCTGCCGCCGCCCGCGCTCCGCCAAGCCCATACCCACGCCCACGTCCACACCCATTGCAAGGTACAGGTATGGTGTACAGTACAGTACAGTACAGCACATTGATTAGTGATAACTGCAAGACTGGCGTGGCACTCAGCGGCACTGGTGAGTGGTGAAAGGTGGCGCTCTCTGGATCAGAGGACAGGTGGCGACCCCCCCGCCAGGTGTGGCGCCCCGCGGGGCACGCTGCCGCCCGCCATCTGCCCCACGCCTGGCGGCGGTGGCAATTCAGGGGAGAGGGGAGGGGGGGAGGGAGGGAGGAGCGGCCTAAACAACAATAATGGAAACAATGCTAATCCCCTCCCTCTCTCTTCACACACACACACACACACACATTTAGTACGTTGCTTTCGTCAACGTTAGCTATGGTATAGGAGAGGAGAGAGGGAGAGGGAGAGGGAGGAGGATGAGTGAGAGAGGTGAGAGGTCAGGCAGGTACGTTTTCTCTCCACATGTGATGTAACCTGGAGAGAGAAAGGTATGGAGGGAGGGAGGGAGGGAGGGAGGGAGGGAAGATGAGAAAGAGGAAATGAGGCTGATGATTCTTACCTAACCAGTCTCTTCTTCAAAACAACAACAACGGGTAGTAGTAGTGGTAGTAGTAGTAGTAGTAGTAGTAGTAGTAGTAGTAGTAGTAGTAGCAGTAGCAGTTGTAATGGAAGTAGTAATAACAAGACCCCCCCCACACACACAAACAAAAAAAATCAGACAAACACCCTTAAAAAATAAACGAAGGAAAACAATAAAAAAGTGAGTGAGTGAGTGAGTGACCTTCTTTCTGATGCGGGGAAGACACTCACAAAAAGAGGGTGAGCTGAAACGGAGGCAAAGAGCGAGACATTGGGAGGGAGAGAGGGAGAGGGAGGGAGGGAGATATGGGGAGAGAGAGGGGAGGGAGGGGGGAGGGAAAAGAATTGAGGGAAGGAAGGAAATATGGTAGGATGAGAGTGAAAGTGGAGAGAGAGAGAGAGAGAGAGAGAGAGAGAGAGAGAGAGAGAGAGAGAGAGAGAGAGAGAGAGAGAGAGAGAGAGGGGAGTGCCCATGTGCGAATATATACACATGTAACACAAAAACATTCGTGTCTAAACAACGTAACTAGAATGGAAGGAGCAAATGCAGAATAATACAATGCAAAGCCAACAACGTATTCAATGGCAAAACTCCAGATAATAGTAACCGGAGTAGAGAAACTAAGGGTAAGAATCTTTATTTATACTTACAAAAAATAAATAAATAAATAAACTCAATAAAAAAAGATATATAAGGGAGGCGTAAGAATAGATACTATAATAACTTAACCCTCGCCCTTACGATGGTGAAGCTTCAACGAAAGAAATAGAATAAAAATCATGTAATCTTCTTGCATCTTTATTCATTTCTTTCCATCCTTCCAAGTCTTCCATCTTCACATCCTTTATCCTCTTCTTTCTTCTTTCTTCTGCCTCTTTCTCTTCCTCGTCCTCATTTCTCTCTACTCTCTCTTTTACTACTTACTCTGCCTTCATTGTGCTCACGTACCTTACGCTTCTCCTTGCAGCTTCTATTGTGCCTCCTCCTCCTGCTCCTCCTCCTCCTCCTCCTCCTCCTCCTCCTCCTCCTCCTCCTCCTCTTCCTTCTCTTCCTTCTCCTCCTTCTCCCCCTCCTTCTCTTTCTTCTCGTTCTTCTCTCTCCCCCCTCCTCCTCCTCCTCCTCCCTCTCTTCCTCCATCTCACCCCTGTCCTAATTCCGCCTCTCATCTGCACTTCTTATGCCCACATTTGCATATCTGGACACATTATTCCCTCGCGGTTGAGCTCTTTTAAGTCGCCCCTCGCCCGGCCCGCCATCACACACCTCCCTAAGTCACCCTCGTTATGGCGGAGGACCTTTGTTGTTTCCCACGAATTCCATCCTTCAAGACTTTTTTTTTCCTCTTCGTTTTGGGTCTGTTCCATTTTTCAAGTACGGTTCTGTAAGGGTATTTTATGATGTTTTCCTTTTTTTTTTTTTAATATCAGTACTCTACTTCAGACTATCAGTATTTTATGTCCCTACTGTTTCTAATATGATTTTTTTTTTAGATACTATGAGAGTTAAGCAGTTCCTAAGTTCCTGTGGTGTAGTAGAGTGATGCACGAAACTCTCCCTTTCTATTAGCGGAGGGCAGAGCTGTGAGTGTTATTGTGTGCTGCCCTGTGGGGGGATTTACAGTCTTTTAAATAGTTTATGGAGATGAGATTAATGATTAGTGTAGTAGAAAACAAAGTAGAGGTATTGGTCATGAAAATGTAATGTACTCGTGACGTAGTGTTCCTGGTATTCAACGTAAACTGGAATCGAACTTTGCTCATCTATTCATTTTGTTGATCTATCTTGTTTAAACTTCCATTTTTTATTTTTTTTCGTTGGTGTAGCAAGAACCAAATAATTTTTTTGTTTTTTATATATTTCTTCGAATAGTTCTATTTCATTTCATCCATTTCTCTCTCGCTCATACTGTAAATACATACTGCAAGGGAAAAAAAACTATGTGAGTTTATACTTCATCAAAGTGAGTAGGAATAAAACTAAGGTAATTTTCAACAACAATTTGTCTATGTTACATTACAACGAAGTGATAGTGATTGCTTGTTACATTTGCTGTTTGTGTTTGCAATATATTTACATTATACAGTAATATGTATGAATATCCATTATCATTATTTACTTTAATAACTACAGTCTTTATATGTAGAATGTAATTTTACTTTATGTAGAGCTTATGTTTTAGAATATTTATGGTTTGCCTATGTTTTACTTCTTCCTACTAACATTAAACCAACTATGAATTTCAAATTTATGTAGATTTAAATGTGTAGGAATAATTATACATACATTATTTATGAAGTTATATGTGTCTACGTAGTCTATGTAGTCTTATCGTGTTAGTTTACGCACGCGCGCGCGCGTGTGTGTGTGTGTGTGTGTGTGTGTGTGTGTATGTGTGTGTGTGTGTGTGTGTGTGTGTGTGTGTGTGTGTGTGTGTGTGTGTGTGTGTGTGTGTGTGTGTGTGTGTGTGTGTGTGTGTGTGTGTGTGTGTGTGTGT
>CM035190.1:3620156-3627656 GCA_020233015.1 Callinectes sapidus | reverse complement strand
TTTTTAAGAGTTTTTATGTTATTTGAGGTTTAATTAAGGTGTTTCCATGTTATTGAAGATGTTTTAAGGGGTTTGCAAAGGTGGTTTTCATGTTTTTGACGTTTTTGAAGGTTTAGGTTATGTTAGGGGATATTTTTTTTGGGGGGGTGTTTTTTAAGGTTGCTTTAAGGGTTTTTAAGAATGTTTTTAGGGTGTTTAAGGTTGTTTCTTAAGGTTTTCATGTTTTCTGCTCTCTCTGAACACTGCCAAGTTGTAACAGTGGGAGACATGTAAAGGGACGTTAAGTTTCATTAGATTAGGGGTGTTTTTTCGGGGGTATTTTTAAGGTTGTTTATGGAGATTTTAAGCGTGTTTTTAGGGTGTTTAAGGTTCTTTCTTAAGGTTTTTCATGCTTTTTGCTTGCTGTGAAAACCGCCAGGTTAGACCACTGGGACACTTGTAATGGGACATTAGATTTCGTTAGGTTAGGTTAGCGTAGGGGTGTTTTTTTGGCAGTTTTAAAAGTTTTTGAAGGTGGTTTTAGGGTTTTTAAAAGATGTTTTTGCATGGCCTACCTGCAAAGGATGGTTAACATTAGGTTAGGTAAAATTAGATTTGGGGTGATTTTGGGGGGTTTAAGGTTTTTATTTTATTTATTCTCTAAAGAGGTTTTTCATGTTTATATTGGTTTTTAAGAGTTTTACATGTTATTTGAGGTTTTATTAAGGTGTTTTCATGTTTTTGATGATGTTTTAAGAGGTTTGCGAAGGCGGTTTTTAATATTTTTGATGTTCTTTTAAGGTTTTCCATGTTTACCAGGGTTTTTAAAATTCTTTTTCATAAGCTTTTCAAGCATTACACATAAAAAAACATTGAAGACATTACAAAAAGAAAACATAAACAAGCACACACACACACACACACACTAATTCATATAACGTCCCTCTAAAAACAAAAAAAAATAAAAGACAAACACAAAAAACTCATTCCAAACACAATTAAACTTCAAAAAAACATTAAAAACACACACATAAAAATAAAAACACACACACATACACACACAAATGCACATCAACCACTCAAAACACAAACACACACACACACACACAAACACAACTAAAGGAAGATGATGATGGTGGAAGGATGAGAGGGCATTCAAAGAGGATCAGAAAAAGACATCGTTTGAGAGACACTAAAAAGTACAGCTTTCCACATAGAACGGTGGATGTCTGGAATGGATTAAGTGAAGAGAGTGTTACAGCAGCAAGTGTGTACAGAAATATAAGGAAATGTTGGATATATATAGATATGGAGACAGGACAATATGAGCCCTGCTGTATAATATAAGTAGGTAAATACAACTAGGTAAATACACACACACACACACATACAGCGCCCCTCAAAAACCACACCAAAAATAGGAAAAAAACACAAACACAAAAAACTCATTCCAAACACAATCAAACTTCACAAAAAACATTACAAACACATAAAAATAAAAACACACACAAACATACATCATCCTCTCAAAAAAAAAAAAACACAAGCAAAAAAAAAGAAAACACACACACACTGACCTGAGACTGAAAAATGCAAGGCTGCCACTCCCTCCGTTCCTTCTCCCTGAGGCGTGTGAGTGTGGCGCGGAGGTGTGTGGGCCGCAGCCTGTCTCCTCCCACCCACACCCCCGCCACACCCACCCCAGGCATCGACCCCATCCTAGAGTGCCAGTGCCAGTGCCTCAGTACCGTAGCATCGTGTGGCCCTCCCCTGTCATCCTATTGGCCTCCCTTCAACGGCACTCCTTCAGCGTGTCTGTCCGAGTGTCCGAGTGTCGTCCTGTCATGGCACTGTGAGCTTGAGGTGCCACACAGGGTCAGCGTCTCAGCTCAGTGGCATTGGCTGTGGCTGTGGTGCTGTGTGTGTGTGTGTGTGTGTGTGTGTACGTGTCCACCTGGCACTGTAATAGAGAGAGAGAGGCTGTTAATGTCTTGGAAATACAATAAATGAAATAAATAGTACATTATATATAGAAATATTGATAAAAAAAAGTGTTACTAGAGAAATATTAAGGCAGACTTCATAAACAGTACAAATACATACAAATATTGATAAAAAAAAAGAGAAATATCAATGAAGATTTAGATAAACAGTATAAATACATACAAATATTGATAAAAAAAGGTTGTTAGTAGAGAAATATCATGGCACACTTCATAAACAGTACAAATACATACAAATATTGATAAAAAAAGTCAGGTTAGGGAAAAAATATATCAATGAAGACTTAGATAAACAGTACATTATACATACAAAATACTAGAAAAAAAGGTGTTAGCAAACTAAATAACAATAAAGAATTAGAGATGGTAAAAAACACAACAATGAAGAAATTGACTAAAAAAAATAACGAAGAATTAGAGAAAGTAAAACAAATAACAATGAGGAATTAGAGATAGTAAAAAAATAACAATAAAGAATTAGAGATAATAAAAGAAATAACAATAAAGAAATAGAGATGGTAAAAAAAACATAACAACGAAGAAATAGAAACAGAGTAAAAAAATATATATAAACATAAACAACAAGACAGGACACTATGAACCCTGATAGAACACAACACAACGTAAGCAAAACTACGTAAACACACACACACACACACACACACACACACACACACACACGCACACACACAGCAAGGTCAAGGAGGAATGTGTACAGCCTTGAGTGGCCAGATAAAGTTAAAAATGTGAGTGTTACTGTGGCTTCCCTTGTCTTGAGTGAAGGAAGCCTGGGAGGTGAGGACACTAGGGCAGGGACAGGACAAGGGAAGGCCAGGCAGTGCTATGACATGCAGCCTTTGTGTACCTGTGTGTGTGTGTGTGTGTGTGTGTGTGTTTCTTTACTGTTTTAGGTATTTTTTTTAATAGGGGGATGTGTAGATGTATATATGAGAATAAACGCACACACACACACACACACACAGATAGATAGTTTATTGACCACAGTGTACAAGAATGTCAATTATAATAAAGGTAACAAATTAACACAGACTAAATAGATTATAAATACACAATATACCACTCCCACCCAAAACACACACACACACACACACACAGTAATATTAACCAGTATGTACAAATTAAATAAAAAAAAGATTAGATGAGAATAGAAATGGAGACAGGACTACAAAAGATTAACTCAGACCATGTAAATCTTGAATAGGTATACACACACACACACGCACACACTTTCTATATGGTTGTCATCAATAACTGGAGTGCAATTAAAAAGATTACCATGATATCCAACACACTGACAACACTACTCAATAAACCGTCATGAATCTGTCACAACCCAACACAATGTAAACAAAACACGAGTGAATACCGCATCTGTCAATTTTTCTTACCGTAAACTGAATCGATGGAAGTAATCACCAAATATAGTAACTGTGAATTTACTGGATACAGAATTACCGTATAATTAAGACTTACTGTAACTCATTAACCACACAAAGCCTAAAGTTCCAATATTACTCACAACGGTACTTAACGCGACACAAATAATTTCTGAGGATGAATAATACGTTAATGTGATGAATGATGAAGGTGGTGGTGATACTGTGCTGTGTGGTGGTGGTGGTGGTGTCACTATTATTGTACACCTTAATCTGGTGGGCTGTGATGTGAAGTAGAACACACACACACACACGCACGCTGAAGGGGAGTTGCTGGGTGGTGGTGGTGGTGGTGGTGGTGGTGGTGGTGGTGGTGGTGGTGGTGTTGATGGCGGTGGTGATGGTGGGAGTGGCATCTTATCAATTTAATCTAAGTTGAAGAATCACAGACCCTTATCAGTCGTAGACACCAAGAAATATACACCAGCAAACTAACACACACACGGACACACAGACACACACACCCACACACATACCATATAAGGAAGCAACATGACTAAGATGAAAGCCTTGACATGGTTAGCTTCAAGTTAATTCCTGCATAATCTTCCATACAAATAGACACTTATTTTCACCTCAGCACAAGACACCATGATGAAACACACTTATAAAACAGCAAAATCTAGATAAATAAGCAACATTAACCCCTTCAGTACTGGGACACATTTTTACCACGAGTTTTGGGTGTGATTAGACGCTTTTATTGACATTAGCAAGGGTCTATGGAGGTGACAAGATTAATGGCCACAGTCTGTACTATTTTAACCCCCAACATGAGTTTCTGAAGCTGTGGAAAATCGACAAATAAAAGCAGAATAAATATAAAAACGTGTCCCAGTACTGAAGAGGGTTAATAAGATAAGTATAAGCTTTGACATGGTTAGCCGAGTCATATTCCTTATAAACTCAAATATAAATGCAATACAACGCCTGTTTCTACCTTAATAAATAAAATAAGTCAATAAAACAACACATAATACTGAAATAATGAGAAATACGGTTAATGCTGAAATAAAAGTGAAGATTACAGTGAGGTGACAACTTCAAACTCCGCTGAATAAATCCTGAAATGTGAATGGTGAATAAAATAAAGTAAAACGATATTAGGTTAAGTTTTTCTGTCTCTCTCTCTCTCTCTATCTCACAAACTTTAAACTCCACTAAATAAATCCTGAAATATTAATGTAGAATAAAATAGAACTAAACAAAAATAGGTTAAGTTAGGTTGGGTTCCTCTCACTTTCCCTCACACACAACTATACCAATATAAATAAAAATAAATACATGAAAAAAGCAAACATTTCAACCAAAAAACACAAAAAAACATGGAAAATAAAAATCAAAACACAAACACACACACACACACACGAATCAATATAACCTTAAATAATAACAAATGCATGAAAAAAACAAACATTTCAACCACAAAACATTAAAAAAAACACAGAAAACACAAACACACACATACGTACCAAAACAACCTCCACAGCCTTCTTCTCCCCAAACACACTAACTTCACCACCACTACCACAACACCAATCACAACCCCAGTACGTGACACAATCAACTGCCAACACCAAACCAATAGACGTTTGACACAGAAATTCAAGGTCAGATTGAGAGAGAGAGAGAGATAGAGAAAAAGAGAGAGAGATCAGTTACCAATGCTATTTTAACCTCCTCCTCCTCTTCCTTTGTCTCTCCCACTCCTCTTCCCCCTTCGCAGGACGTGTCAGGGGAGGAGGAAGAAGGGGAGGGCAGTGTAGGGGGAGAGGGAAACACAGGGGAGGGAAAAATAAGAGTTAAATTTGAATAGGGAAATCTTACTCACCTCAAACGTAAACATGAACAGCTGATCTGACTGTTGTATTCCTCCGCGTGCTGGCCCCTCCCCCTTTTCTATATTTCTCTCTATTTAGGCCTAATTCTTCCTTTTTATACCTAATATATGAAGGAAAATTGGTGTGGGTGTTTGATTATTATGTTACTTGTCGTTTTAAAGTGTTACATGGTGATGTTTTGGTAAATTAGAGGGTTTGATTGGAATTTTTTTTTTTTTATCTCTGTTTTTTTCTCTTTGTAAATGTCTGTGTTCTTTGAAATGTACTAATAGGCGTTGGAATAGTAGTGATTTTATTGTCTGTCTAATTAAAAACGTCTATATTAACTGGTGCATCTATGTGGGATGTATTATAAAGTACTTCTCTCTCTCTCTCTCTCTCTCTCTCTCTCTCTCTCTCTCTCTCTCTCTCTCTCGTATGGATAGCGCGTATATATGAGAAAAAATACGAGTTAATAATTGCAGTTCATGATAAAAAGAGTGAATTAGAGTAAGATAAGCAGTGAATAGACCCTAAAAATGCTCAAGTATGTAGAAGAACTAGTTTGGTATGCGCCATCACCACCACCACCACTTCCTGATTGCGTCAACACCACTACTACCAACACCACCATCATCATCATCAGCCCTCAACACCACGCCCCCCCCTGCCCTCCCCCTCCCCATGACCTGTTTACTGCTATGATATGAGAGAGAGAGAGAGAGAGAGAGAGAGAGAGAGAGAGAGAGAGAGAGAGAGAGAGAGAGAGAGAGTCTATACTATGTTCTTTGAATATAACCTATTCGATTTCTCAGCTGGGTCAAGAGAACCATTGAAAAATACCACTACTTTTTGCTCCGAGTGGGGGTAAACATGACTTACGGTCAGCCTTGTTCCTTTCACTCATTTTACGTGTGCTTTCTTTCGATAATCAGATTTATTTGCAGCGTTTATGGAGTTATATACATGTTTATCTATTGTCTATCTATGCTCTTTGCATACAACCTACTCGATTTCCTAGCTGTGTCAAGAGAACCATCGAAAAATACAACTACTTTTTGTTCCAATTGCGGGTAAACATGGTTCGGTCGTCCTTGTTTCCCCATTAACTTGCGTGTTTTTCTTTCGCTAATTCGCTTTAATTTGACGTTTAAGGGGTTATATACATGTTCATCTATTGTCTATCTATGTTCCTTGCATATTATATACTCGATTTCTTAGCTGTGGCAAGAGAAACATGGAAAAATACGGCTACTTTTTGCTACGAGTGCGGGTAAACATCACTTACGGTCGGCCTTGTTTCTCCGTTAATTTTCGCGTTTCTTTCGCTAATTCGCTTCAGTTTGACATTTGTGGGGTTATATACGTGTTTATCTATTATCTATCTATGTTCTTTGCATATTACCCACTCGATTTCTTAGCTATGTCAAGAGAACCATTGAAAAATACCACTACTTTTTGCTCCGAGTTGGGGTAGACATGACTTAAGGTCGGCTTTGTTCCTTCCATTTATTTTACGGGTGTTTTCTTTCGCTAATCACGTTATTTGTGGCGTTTATGGGGTTATATACATCTTTATCTACAGTCTATCTACGTTCTTTGCATATAACCTACTCGATTTCTTAGCTGGGTCAAGAGAAACATGGAAAAATACAACCACTTTTTGGCAGCTGTTAAAATAATACTATGCTAGTTCCAGGCCAGCCATGCATGAGGGTGGGTGGGGTGTGTGTGGGGTATCCGGCGGGATGGAGGGAGTCAGTTTGTCCTGGGGTAAGGTGGAGGGAGGTGTGCTGCGTCTAACCTATTGAAAAGCCTCTGCTTGAGCGGATACGGGCGATTTCTACCTGAAAAACCCTCTGTTTAAAGTAAATAACGGTATTTCACGATGTTTTTGCCGCTATAATGGCATATTAAGACGATCTTTACCTGAAATACTGTAGGGTCCAAGTGACCAGCCGTGTATCAAGGTTTATGTAAGGTGAGTCATCAGACAACACCCGCGGTGCCACCTTGGATTCTTATTTCATCGGTCATTTTAAGCCATATCTGTCAATTATTACAGGCTCATCTTGCCACAGTATGCAGCAATGGTATTAAGCTTTCATATGAGCCATTCAGACATAGCTTTCGTGGTCAAGTTTAAGTTTAATGAAGGTGGGAGTGAGATAGGAGGGGGGGGGGCCGTACCCCACCACGGGGCCTCCGCTAGCTGGCTCATTTATCAGGATATTTTCTTCG
>CM035190.1:3527344-3542005 GCA_020233015.1 Callinectes sapidus | reverse complement strand
AGAGAGAGAGAGAGAGAGAGAGAGAGAGAAAAAGAGAGAGAGGGGGGGGAGGGCCAGGTGAACATAGTAGGCAGTGCATGTCCAGCAGCAGCAGCAGCAGCAGCAAGTGACGAGCGAGGGAAAAATGAGTGTTTGTCAATTAATATTAAGTGAGGCGAGAATTGCTAATTGTTCCCATTAATTATCGACCCTCCTGACAGGAGAGAGAGAGAGAGAGAGAGAGAGAGAGAGAGAGAGAGAGAGAGAGAGAGAGAGAGAGAGAGAGAGGTGTTAATAAATATTATGTAGGTACGTAAGTCATAAAACTGGTGCCACAGTGTTATTCCTCGCAAGGAAGACAAGGGAAACTAAGCATTCACTGATGTTTACTGGCATCTCCGCGTGGCTTAGTGGATCTCCATATTGTAATGTGATATAGTTAATTCGTGAATCGATAAGTGAATATATGAAACTGAAAACTGGTGAGGTAATTGTACGGGGAAAAATGTTATTCCTCAAGTGAAAAGGAAAAAAAAAAACCCTCACAATTCTAATGAGGTATAAGATATGTGTGAATAAATAAGGAAGTATATAAAGGTGAAAAACTGGTGAAGTATCTTGATTGCGATGGGAAAAAATGTATTCCTTCTTTTATCTTCTCCAATATAGTGCGTTAGATCAAACTGCGCCGCCGCCTCCTCCTCCTCCTCTTTTCTGCACTATCCTATCTCGGGCACTTCCAGCGTCAAACAGTAATGCAAACAGGATAGTTAGGACATCAGAGCCCGCTGGTATTTAGTATTCCTTTCGTATTTCTTTGTATGCACACCACGCAACACAACGAGCACTTTTCTGAGGGAGTGGCAACTAAATACTACTACTACTACTACTACTACTACTACTGGTAATAATAATAATAATAATAATAATAATAATAATAATAATAATAATAATAATAATAATAATAATATAACACCACCACCACCACCACCACCACCACCAACAACAACAACAACGATAAAAAAACAGACACGAAATACATACAAAAGTATACAGGTAATTACTTAGGCATTTAGTCCGATAGGCCTAGACCTTTTATAGCCTACCGCTAGTATACGGGCCAGAGAGAGAGAGAGAGAGAGAGAGAGAGAGAGAGAGAGAGGGGGGGGGGGGATATAAGAGCATTATGAATAATCAGATATAATTGTTACGGCAGTCCATTAGAAAGATGAGATCAGGCCAAGATTCACTCACTCACTGGCACGAGTTACCAAGCCAAGCAGGGCCCCAGACAGCTCAGTATTCAGAAACGCTTTGTTCTCTCACCACGACTATTTTCGAAGGCCACAGAGGTGACTAGCCACGTTGTGAAGAGTGTTTCTCCTGTTAATAATGCAGAAAAGCTGTTCGTCTGTCGCTTAAATCACAGAAACATCACTAAAAACTCTTCTCACCTCAACTAGAGCCTTTTTGAATGCAGAGAAGCAACAAGGACAAGGACTCGACTTTGTTCATCACTGCAGGCTTTCCTGGACGAGTGAATCAAGGAATGTTAACAAAATTTATTATCCACACAAAGATAACGGCGCACTACTAACCGCTCTATCATTAACAAGGGCAAAATTAGCTCGTCTCTATACATACATCAATTACTTCTCCGTACGAGCGAGCTGAGAAAATCCAGACAAGACCATGAATGCAGCTAATCACTTTAAGAAGCCACGAGGAGATGGCTACTCTTGACTCTAATCAGTTCATCAATGGCTTTTCCGACCAAGTGAGTGAGTGGGTGAGTGAGTAGTTTCAGTGGCCAAGCGGACAAGCTGGAGTGGGAGGGGCAGTGACCTCTGTGGGCGTGAAGGAAGAGGTACCTGCAATCTGGGAGCCCCGCTAGTGTTCGCTCTTTATCTTCCTCCCTTCGTTCACATCCTACAATGCTGGTGAAGGTTGACACAGAGTACACACACACACACACACACACACACACACACACACACACACGTTCGTTCTTTATCTTTCTTCGTTCACGTCCTACAATGCTGGTGAAGGCTGACACACACACACACACACACACACACACACACACACACACATGTATACTTTAACAACACACAAACACTCTCCTATGACTACTATTCCATTTCATTGGGTTATCTAAAGCGAATATGTAAACTGCCACCTCTGATGCTGATAATCGTCAGGAAAGGGAGTGACTGATGAAAGAGAGCTATCGAACGTGCAGCCTCTTGCATGAAAGATTAGAAGATATAATGATAAATAACTAAATAATTGGGCATATAATGATTATAATGGAGATAAGCTTGGATATTTTCATTTCTTTTAAGTATAAAGGTTTATTTTTTAGTATTCTTCCCTTTTTACTCATTTTAGCGTGTATCTTCTCTTTCCTCCTCCTCCTGCTTTAGCAAGTCACTCCAGAGAGAGAGAGAGAGAGAGAGAGAGAGGCCGCGGGGTCCTTATTATTTTTTCTCGCCTCACTTGGACAAAACATAAGCGGACTAGATAGAACAATCAAGGCTTCATTAAACACCAATAATCCAATCCTCTGTGTGTGTGTAATGAATGAGTACACATGTTTCTTTGTGATTAGACACACACAGACACACACACACACACACACACACACACACACACACCTCAGAATAACAATGGAACAAAGGATAGAATTAAGTGAGGCTATTAAACGGATGCTGCTGCTGATGATGATGATGATAATAATGATAATAGTAATAATAATGGTGACTATAATGACAGTGTTGGTAATTAGGTTGTTGTTCTAAGGGAGATAAGATTTAAATAACAATATGATGAGTTTGCTTGGTATTAATGTTCTCTCTCTCTCTCTCTCTCTCTCTCTCTCTCTCTCTCTCTCTCTCTCTCTCTCTCTCTCTCTCTCCCTCTGTGTGTGTGTGTGTGTGTGTGTGTGTGTGTGTGTGTGTGTGTGTACCATATAAGGAGAGTACGATGCGGATATTTCAAATGTTCGCACCCTCTAATCTTCTTCCTCCTCCTCCTCCTCCTCCTCCTCCGCTGTCCTTGTACTCCACGTGACTCTTCTAAGGAATGGTTGTCAAGGTCACTCTGTAGACAACGAACCCTTGACATGTATGGCTCGGGAGTAGTAGTAGTAGTAGTAGTAGTAGTAGTAGTAGTAGTAGTAGTAGTAGTAGTAGTAGTAGTGGTGGTAGTAGTGTTGGTGGTGGTGGTGCTGGTAGTAGTAGTAGTGTATGTATCACACTCCCCCCCATCTCTCTCTCTCTCTCTCTCTCTCTCTCTCTCTCTCTCTCTCTCTCTCTCTCTCTCTCGGTAAAGTCAAGTTCAAGGATAACGTGTTTGGTAAGATAGGGAACAGAAGGAGGAGGAGGAGGAGGATATGAAGGAAGTGCCGGAGGGTAGAACAGCTGACCAGAGAGAGAGAGAGAGAGAGAGAGAGAGAGAGAGAGAGAGAGAGAGAGAGAGAGAGAGAGAGAGAGAGTCCGGAAAAGAAAGCAAAATCACAAATTTCTCGAAAAATAAAGCAAGAATTAGAAAACGACAGAGAAATGGAAAAAGCAGATGTAAATGCAAAATAAGAAACATAAAAGTAAATAGATAGATATGAAGTAAAAAGTAAAATGAAAAAAAAAACCTAAAGCAAAAAGCTAAAGTGAGACAGATGAACCTAGATATAACACGAATAATATTAAAGGCATTGATGTACAAGAGCGGATCACTCACACTCTTCGCCTTCCTGTTGAGTCTGAGGTAACCAAGCTTCCACGAGAAGGGTTTCTTGAAGCACTGAAGCGAATTACTCTTGCCCAGCGGAGGCGCCATGGTCACTCACGATTGCAAAAAGGGCGGAGGGGGGAAGAGTAGTAGGTAGGCAGAGACCTCAGATTAGGTTAGGCACTGGATTTTGGCCCCTTTTTCGTTAGGATACTTGCATGGCGCTATACGGCTCCATCACGTTCACTTATCACTCTTCACTCACAGTCGCCACCTCTAGTTTTCTCAGGTGCTGATTTCCCACTTTGATTTCCCGTTGTTATGCTATTGCCGCAGATACACACACTCACAGCCCCGTTAGGACGATGTTTTATGTTGTTTTTCAGTGGTGCAAAAACTGTAAAAAAAACGTCCCACAATTGCCTGTAGTTTATGGCAAAAACACGCTGGAGTGAAGGACGATACAAGCGAGAGAGCCTCCACACAGCTCTGTCTCCTTGGATGGGCGGTACACCCTCCCCTGCCGACAGCCACACGCACACTGACTTGCGAACACAGGAGGGCCAGGCAGTCTCACCGCCCCGCCACCGCCTGTCTCACAGCCGCTGCAACTCTCGCCAACTCTTACGCTTAGCTAGCTAGAAACTTTCTCTCGGAATCTTTTTAGCCATAGAGCTTAGTGGTGGCTTCCTGTGCTCCCTCCTCCTCTTTACTCCCCTCCACTCCCCTACTACAGGACAGAAAATTCCTCTCCCCTTCTGTCTCTTCCTTCCTCGTTGGTTGTTGTCGTCACCTTCAGGTTGGTCGCTGTTTACAACACGGTAATCGCGTGAAAATAAGGCGGATTTCTAAACAAGCGCGTGCGTGAGTGTGTTTACGAGTTGCGTCAAGCGTTGTAAAAGGAAAAGTGAGAGGATCTAGCGTTTGGAGGGAGAATGAGATGGCAATTAGAGAGTTGATAATTAAAGAGAGAGAGAGAGAGAGAGAGAGAGAGAGAGAGAGAGAGAGAGAGAGAGAGAGAGAGAGAGAGAGAGAGAGAGAGAAACTGACGAACAAAGCACCAAACATTAACATAAACAAAACGTGTAGATAAATAGACACACACACACACAAACGAACATAAACACGGATATAGACCCAGACAAGCAGACAGACACACAAACAGACACAGAGAAAGCATTAATGCCAAAACAATAACCATGATATGTAGATCCTTAATGCAGATTAGACTAAATACACACACACACACACAGAGAGAGAGAGAGAGAGAGAGAGAGAGAGAGAGAGAGAGAGAGAGAGAGAGAGAGAGAGAGAGAGAGAGAGAGAAGGCAGCTGGAGTAGAGAAACTAGCCACAGTCTGTCATCTGCTTCTTAACTCCAGCGACAACTCCTCCGTGCCTCCTTACTCCTTCCACTCCTTTCCCTCCACCTTGACGCTCCACTCCCTCTCACCCTCCAACTCCCCTGCACTCCCTCCCTCCTCAGCAGTGCCAAGCTTAATTCAATAACATTATCATGATTAACACCACTATAAAATAATGATCTCTCTTACTTTGCCGGCTCAACCTTCTTTCGTTCTTCAATGGACTGAATACCTCCACTCCCTTACACTAACAATATAAGTACGAGTTTTAAGTAAGAAGTATCAGAAGACATGGCTACACTCTACCTTCATTACTTTCTGCAGATAAAAGTTAAAGTCACACGAGTTTTTAAAGGTGTTATTTTACGGTTCAGTGGCAGATTAACAAAAATTCTACACTATCATCAGTAGAAACACTCGTGAGGAAGCGTCTGGTCATCTCTGTGGCCTTTCAAAACAGTCGTGATGAGCGAGCAAGTATTTCTGTGTATAAACCAGGTTCTACTGTAAACAAATGCTATCAACCACATTATGCAGACTTTTCCACATTAGTTACTTTTCTTTCCTATTCTGCTGGATGGAATGGTGAACGAAGAGCAGCCTTTGTCATTCATTACCATTGTTATTCGTTTCTTAGTTGGGATTAATTGGTGTAGTGTATCGTGAACAGCCTCGTAATGGCCAGGAGTACTAATTTGTGTTTCCTTCGTGCTCACGTGATTCTACTTCATAACCAACATTTTTTCTCCCCCCCCCCTCTCTCTCTCTCTCTCTCTCTCTCTCTCTCTCTCTCTCTCTCTCTCTCTCTCTCTACTCAGGACCATATGTCTAGCTAGGTAATTTTCGCTAATTGTTTTGCCTCAAGGATGAATTCTATCAAAACCAAAACCACGAAAAAGTAAATGTACTAACGTAACACAAACACAAACACACTCACTCACACACACACACACACACACACACACACACACACACACACACACACAGCGTTTACCTCCTTCAACACTTTCTTTCTTCTTCGGATCATTTGCAATGACCACTTGAGTAAAATATTAAATAAACGAGAAAACATTTGATTTTCTTCCTCATTCCGTATTGGCGAGGGCATCCGGAAAGAAAGTACGAGGATGGAGGAGGGGGTGTTTGGGGAGCGGGGGAAGGGGGACGTGGTACTTAGTGCGGGAACCTGTCGATGCCTACGTGGAGAGAGAGAGAGAGAGAGAGAGAGAGAGAGAGAGAGAGAGAGAGAGAGAGAGACAGACAGACAGTCAGATAGAAAGACTCGCTCCTGGAAAAAAAGACATATATACTTTACCAAGAAAAAAATGACAAAATTTTAACAGGAAAATCGGTTCAACTTTCACAGCTGCAATACAACAAAAAAAACACGAAAAAAAAATGATGCCCGAGAAAAAAGGATAGACAAAACACACACACACACACACACACACACACACACACACACACACACACACACACACACACACACACACACCAAGCGTAACATAAATCACACAAAACTGACGAAACTAACCACAAAGACACACATGCACACAAAGAGTAGTAAACATAGCCACGAGATGTGATGACAAGCAGGTTATTAGCGAATCGTACAAATATTAACCTATGCAACAAGTTAACAAGGTCCTCGCACAGGTAAACAGCGTAATCAAGTGCTAATAGACAGGTGAGATTGTCTGATTACTTTAAGACGCCGCAGCATGAGGAAGAAGATGTAATTAATGAAAAAGAAGGAATATAAAGGACGTAAAGATTAGGAATAGTGAAAGCGAGGAGATTAAGCTTAGAGAGAGAAGGAAGAGTAGCTATGAATGAATGGAAGGTTAGCAGTGAATGTAGGCTGAAAAAGAGAAGCAGAAAACAAGAAAAGAATCGAAAGTAAGTTACGAAAAGTACAAAGGTGTAGGAGAAAAGAAAATCGTAGTAGAGAGGGAAGTTATGAATGAAGATAAGAGATATGAGTTGATACAAGAAGAAAAGGAAAGAAACTACTATAAAATCCAAAGGAAAGATTAGTTGCATGTAAGAGATAAGGAAGTTAGGAGTGAGTGGCTAAGAAAAGGAAGTTAAGAATAAAAATAAGCAAAAACTGTTAGTAGTGAGTAGTGAAGAGAAGATAAGAATGAAGGGAAAAGAGATCAACAGATAGAAGTACAAAAATAGGACAGAAACAGTAGATGGAAGATGGGAGAGGCAACAGAAGGAAGTTAAGAATAAAAATAAGTAAAAACTGTTAGTAGTGGGTGGTGAAGAGAAGCTAAGAATGAAGAGAAAAGAGATCAACAGATAGAAGTACAAAAAATAGGACAGAAACAGTAGATGGAAGATGGGAGAAGCAACAAATTCACTGAAGTGGAAATGTGGAGGTGGTAGTTGGCTGGGCATCTACTGGGCTGCTAGTAACTTTCTCCACCGTCTCTCGCTTCAAGAATCTCATTGGACCACCTTGAAATTTAACGAGACAGAGAGATGTAAATGTTATTGGCTTCCTCTTTCACTTTTTCGAACTTATTTATTTCTGCTATTCTTTTGTCTAGTACGTGTTTTGGTTTAGTATTTGTTGTTTTTTTAGGTTTTGTTTCGTTATTACCATATGTCATTTTTTTTTTCATTGATCTACAGACTGAGGGTATGTGAGACTTCTAATCCCACCGCTGCCACCATATAGTTTTTGCCGCGATGGTGCGTGGGGGAGTTCTATATTTCCCATCCTAGTCACCCCCCCTCCCTCTCTCTCTCTCTCTCCCCCCCCCCTAGTGTGTGTGTGTGTGTGTGTGAATACCTCTAACGATGAGATAAATGAAAGCAGGTAGATTCCGCAAGCTTGTTTACTTATAATCACTTGACTAACCACCGCCTCCACACACATCCACCCTCTCACTTCTCTCCACCACACCCTCTCTCTCTCTCTCCAGGTGCGGTATTCGGCTCACCACCAAAAAGCAAAGCACCGAATACCGCACTATCTACCCCTTTCTCTCCTCTCCCTCTCTCCCTCCTTCCTGCATCCTTTCTTTTAACAATGAATGAAGAAGGGCGGCAAGAAATAAACTGAAAGGTTTGGAGAGTAAATGGGACCAGTGTTTTGTCTTTTTTTTCCAATGCAGTGTGGGAAAAAACGCAGTGACAGTCTCGTTACCTCGTGTACCTCATGTTTCTCTTCCCTCGTCTTCAGAACGAGGCTTTCAATGCGGTTACTTAAGTTTCCGATGTCTTTCTTTTCTTTCTTTTCTCTCTTTCTTTCTGTCTTCCTCTTCTTTCTCAAGCTACACTCTGCCATCTTTCTGCATTTCCCGCCGGTGATTTTGTTCATGATATAGAGGTAGGCATAAGTTTTCAGTGTCTTTTGTATTTATCTTTCTACTCAAAATGTTCTTTTTTTCTTGAGTTTCACCTAGTTAGCTTCAATGTTCTAAAAATACTCATCAGTTTCCAATATCTTTTTTTTTTTTTTCCTTTCTCTCTCTTGAGTCATGCTGTCAACTTTCTTCACTTTCAACTAGTAACCTAAAGCAATTTAGGTATAAAGATTGCTTATTATTATCTTTATTACGTTCATCTGATGGCATTTTCTTTCTATTACGTATTTATCAATAGTATCAACTAGAATCATTTTCTCAGTCATTTTCTCCGTGACTTTTTCTGTCCATTTTTTTCCTGTAAGAGTTATCGAAAGGTTTCTCGCATAACATTGCTTTGCCTCTCGTTTTCTTCAAGTTATTTCATTTCCTCGTGCTCCTCCTCAAAGAAAAGAAAGAATATATACCCTCTTCTGGTATTCTTTCTTTCTTCTCATTCTATTTCCTTTAACTCAGCGTTTCAAGCCGTGACAAATGAAACGGGGAAATTGAAAGCCGGTGCTTTTTTCCCTCTTTGTTCCATCCTCTTCGTCTCTTCCTTCCTACCTTCCTTCCTTCCCTTCTTCCCTCACGACCCAGCTCTCTCTTCCTCTCTATGGATGAGGTCGTTACACAAATTATATGCCTGTCTACAGTAGTGTCGTGATGGTAGTAGTAGTAGTAGTAGTAGTAGTAGTAGTAGTAGTAGTAGTAGTAGTAGTGGTGGTGGTAGTAGTAGTATCGTAGTAGTAGTAGTAGTAGTAGTAGTAGTAGTAGTAGTAGTAGTAGTAGTAGTAGTAGTAGTAGTAGTAGAAGTAGTAGTAGTAGTAGTAGTTGTAGAACCAGGAAACAATATCGTTGAAAAACACAATCAAGATCTTGGTTTTCCCTTCATATTTTCCCTTATTAGTCTTTTCACTGTCCCTATCTACCCCTTACTCTTCACTGAACATAATCTCTTAATACCTTCAACTATACACCACACTCTTATTCCCTTCTCCCTTATTCACAAAACACTCCTCTACTTGTCTCCTATTCTTAAAATCCAACTAAACATTTCTCTTCCTTACTGTTTACTCTCTTCCCTCCCTTAAATTTACAGTCTCTTTCCTTCAAGCCGCCATATGCTCAAAGTTTTACGATGTTTTAAATCAATCAATCACTTTCCCTCCTCAATTAACTCGCGAGTTACTAGCATCATTCTGCGGTCTTTCACTGCCAAACCCCTTCACCTCCTGCAGTGTCTTCTCCCTCGCCTTCGTCAGCAAAGCACCACCGAGCATGAAGACAAGGCGACTGTACGTGAGAACCGCCTTGGGTAACGAGACCACTAGAGCGAGCAGTCACCACACAAGAACTACACCGTCGCCGTCAGTAGCACGATGTCTTCCGCCCCCCTCCCTCCCCCTTGTGCGCTTGTATGGTGGAGGGTTTAAGGGGAGGAAAGGAGAGGAGAGGTAAGGTTTAGCGTGGCAGGGCATGGATGTGGGGAGGAGGGAGAAGAAAAACAGTAACAGGTGAACAAAATATCTCCAGTTAGGTTTTGCGGGTAAGATTCCCAAGACGATGAACAGGCGATGACGGTGTGTGTGTGTGTGTGTGTGTGTGTGTGTGTGTGTGTGTGTGTGTGTGTGTGTGTGTGTGTGTGTGTGTGTGTAACCTTTGGACGTCTTGCGGTAATGTAATTATTCTCAAACATTGCAATAGTGGCAAATGACGATTTCCCCAAGGTCGCATAACGTCCCCGCGCTCTGCAACATTTAGTCACGGATTTTAATGAAACTGTTATCTCATTGATATTGTCGTACCACCAGCAGCAGCAGCTGTAGTAGTAGTAGTAGTAGTAGTAGTAGTAGTAGTAGTAGTAGTAGTAGTAGTAATAGTTGTTGTTGTTGTTGTTGTTGTTGTTGCTGTTGCTGTTGCTGTTGCTGTTGCTGTTGTTGTTGTTGTTGTTGTTGTTGTCGTTGTCCTTGTTGTCGTTGTCGTTGTTGTTATTGTCGTTGTTGTCGCGGTTTTTGTTCCTGTGCTATTGTCTTCTTGTTTTAGCAGTGGTGTTATAAATTCATTGACATTTAAGCAACATTTACTCATTATACAGAGAAAGAAAAGAAAAAATACCAACACTAAAAGATAATGGAGGTAAAAAACACACACATAAAAATAGAAATTGCCAAGTAATCCTAATTTGAGAGAATGTTTTACGGAAATAACAAACACACAACAAAGAGTGAAAGGTAAATGCGGAAAAGAGCGATGATTAAAAGAAGTGATAGGCAAATATATGATGAAACGCTAAGACGAAAGGAGGAAAGGATTAAGAGAAGTAAGTGATGGACACAACAGATAAGTGAAAGGTAAATGGGAAGGGAAAGGTGGGAGAATGATGAAAACAAGTGATAAAGCTATGACAAACAACGAAAGGTACAGGGGGAAGATTTACAAAGTGAGTGAGTGGAACCGCTTGCGCTCTGGGGGCTTTGGGATCCCCGAGCGCATAGGTTCGAATACTGACTGCGGTATGAGTTGAGATTGGGCGTCCACTCAGGGTAACGGTCCCAAAGAGGGTAGGTTTTCAAATAGGAGGCCTCCATTAGGTGATGTCCTTTAACCCATAAATTCCCATGAAAACCCCCACTTTGTATAGATTAAAAAAAAGGCCGATATATCGAGAGACCATAAGCTGAACGTTAATAAAGATATGACAAACAACGAAAAGTACAGGGGGAAGACTTACAAAGTGAGTGATGTAGAGGTAGCCAGGGACCGATATATCTAGAAATCATAAGCTGAACGTCGAGAGTGAAAGCCGTGAAGGTATGGAACAGAGTGAGCTTATATTGAGTTTACGAGCACGTATACTGTTAATAAAGGCGACACGGCTCTCTATAAGTATGAGTATAAGATCCTAAAAATGAGACGACCTGTAGATAAAGCTGCTCCGTTTCTTTTCCTTTTAGCGTCTGACCATGGGCTATAAAAACTGTGGAAAGCTGAGCAGACACTCCTCCCCCAAAAAAGTAGCACACAATAAGAAAGAAAGTAAAAGGAAGAAAGTAAAGAATTGGAGAGGAAAAAATAACCATTAAAAGAAAGGAAGAATAGAGAAGGGAGAAAATAAAGAAAGGGAAAGGAGAATCTAATCAATAAACTAAAGAAAAGGGAAATGGAAAATAAAGAACAAAAGGGATAGAATACTGAAGAAAAGATAAGAAAAGAAAGACAAAGAAAATTTAAGAAAGCAAAGAAAAGAAAACGACGAATGAAGAAAAGAACTAAAAGAAAAAACAGAAAGAAAAGAAAGAAAAACAGAAAACTCAAGAAAGCAAACAAACGAAAACGATGAATGAAGGAAAGAACGAAAAGAAAAAGGAATTAAAGAGAAAAAATACTGAAAAATGTTAAAAATAATTAATCCACCCACACTGACTACGCCGTTGAGGTGTTCTGATACTCTCTTCAAGTACTTCTAGTCAAAGGAAAGTGGAAAAGTCGAGCAGAGTGACCGGTTGGGGGCCTGGCTGGTGATGCTGAGGGGGCCGGATGTTGCTTGGGATAAAAAAATAACAATCATATATCTCTGTGAAAGTCAACACGGGACGATGCTTGTGTGGTTAGTGTAGCAGCTGACGTCGAGAAGTGAGGGATGGAGGGCGGAGGGGAGGGGAGGGGAGGCCGGCTGGTGCTATCATGTCTCAAGGGAGAATAATGAGAAATGAAAATATAATGACAACAGAAGAGAAAAGGTTCAAAAGTGCATTACGAGCCTAAACAACAATTCTAAAAAGCTCTCGGAGAAAATGAAAAGCTATTGGTGACATGTCTCAAGGGAAAATAATTAGAAATGACAATGTAATGACAGCAGAAGAGAAAAGGTTCAAAAGTGCATTACAAGCGTAAACAAAAAATGAAATGCGAAGACTGTTGGAGAATGAATGTGCGCGCAAAATGTAATGAGGAAAAGTAAAACAAAATAATAATAATAATAATAATAATAATAATAATAATAATAATAATAATAATAATAATAATAATAATGATAATAATAATAATAATAATAATAATAATAATAATAATAATAATAATACAGATGTACTTCAATGAAAGCCAATACAAATGACTAAATATGCAAAAAAACAGTAATGAAAAAGTTAAATATACACACGCACACACAGAAAAAAAATAATAATAAGTAAATAGATAAATAAAATGATAGATAAAAAAATAACAATACAAGATAAGAAGAAAAGCTACAATAATTGAGTTCATCATTATTCTCGCTATCTTGTTAATGTAAGAGCATAACGGAAGTCTTGTATTTAATGATTTTCTTCCTTTTTCATAACAATAGCAACAACACGAGTAACAGACGAACACTTTCCATCACCACTCCACTCCTCATCTCTGTGACACAACAACAACAACAACAACAACAACAACAACAACATATCATCATCACACCACCACCACCACCACAACAACAACAACAATAACATCATCATCTATACCAACACAGCACCACACCATAGCACCACCACCACCACCACCACAAATAACATCATGACCACCACCATCACCACCACCACAAACAACAGCAACAATAGCAACACCAACATGACCACCACCACCACCTCCACCACCACCACCACCACCACCACCACCACCACCACCACCGGCACTACAGAAGAGCAAGTCCCAGGGATGCGTACTTTTTCCGAAGAGAAAGTTTTCACATCAGTTTCTCTCCTGCACAAGCTGACGGTCAAGCATCATAGCCTGGAGTAATGAGGTGCGGGGCGGGGCGGGGGCGGGGCGGTGCGGGGTGGGGCGGGACGGGGTTGGGGGGGGGGGGGGCAAGGCGAAGCAGGGCGAGGCGTGGCAGCATGTAAAGTAAGCAAGAGAAACAGTGGCTTCATTCATACAAATAAAGTCGGTATACAACAACAACAACCACAACAACAACAACAACAACAATAAGTAAACGAACAAGAACAACAAGGAAAGGCAAGAACTGGAAAATAGAATGGAAAATAAGAACAGTTAAAATAGACAAAGAAAAAAAAAGAAACATTGACAAAGTAGCAAGAAAACAACGACAAACAACAACAGCAACGGAAAAAAATCACCAAAAGTAACAAATAAACAAACAAACAAAAATAGATAAAAAAAACAAAAATAAAAAGAAACAAATTAAAGAACACAAACAACAACAAACGGCAAAATCAGCAACAAAAAAAAACAAGAACAATAAGGTTTACATAATTTCATGGTAGAAAAGAGAAAGGAAGAGGAAAAAATTAGGTAATCGACAAAATGACCACAACCATTAACCATTTTCCCTATTTATCCTTTACCTTCACTTGTTCCTCCTATAGATTTTCTCCTCTCCCTCCCTTACTCCTTTCCTCTCTTCCTTTTTTATATCTTTCTTTTTCAATCGCACCCTCTCTCTATTTTATTTATTCAATCCTAATTTTCTTTTCCCTCTTTCAATGCTTCCTTTCCTCTGATTTTCTCCACTTCCAACTTTCAAGCTCTCTCATTCCCCATCTTTCTCATTCATTCTTCTCCTTCTCTCTTCAATTCCTTCCTTACTTGCATTTTTCTCCTTCCTGTCTCACTCTTTTCCTTCATTGTTTTCCTCTTTCCCTTACTTTTCATAAGCCTTCATTATTGTGTATCTCTCCCTTCAGAATATCCCTTAAACAGAGATTTTTTTTTCCAAACTTCTCTCATAGGGACTATAATTTCTTTTAACTTTTGTGTTCCTATATCTTCTTTCCCTCCATCATATTTCTTCCTCAATGTTTTTTTTTTTGGCTTCACTAACATTATCGATGCCTAATCAGAAGTATATATGAACAGGATTAACTTTTATCTTTGTGTGTTCCTTACTATTTAACTAGATCTTCTCTTCCCCCTTTCTCATTTCTCTGTCCTTCAGCTCATAACCAAAGCCCTTCCCAACACTCACTCATCTACACGCCCTTCTCCCTTTCACCTCACACTCTCCCTCGTCTACGCCCCTATCTGCCTTCCTTCAGGCTAAAGTAGCAGGTACGCTGCTCCTCCTCCTCCTCCTCCTCCTCCTCCTCCTCCTCACAGGGAAAGTCTAGACAGTGTTGGGTCGGGGAGGAGAAAGTGTGTGTGTGTGTGTGTGTGTGTGTGTGTGTGTGTGTGTGTGTGTGTGTGTGTGTGTGTGTGTGTGTGTGTGTGTGTGTGGGGGTGTGTGTG